>JAQBSW010009898.1:0-26670 GCA_029291075.1 Eudiplozoon nipponicum | reverse complement strand
AGGTATTGACTTCTCAAATGAATAATTTAACTGCAGAATAAGCCATAATTAAGGCTCGTCTAGACGATACGCTAATAATAAACACGGAAGACATACATGTACGTGGACCATCCAACATAGGTGGACAAAACAAGTCTACTAGAAAACTACTGTCTATAATTCATCAAAACATAAATCTTACCAGCGTACTAAGCAGGCAAACATATTTTGCAAGTTATTTTCAAAGAAACCATTTGTTTATGAGTATGTATATATAATAAATAAATATATATATATATATATATATATATATATATATATATATATATATATATATGTATTAATAAATGTGTTTTGACTGATATTATTTATCCAATGAGAGACTCACATGGTTGCTTATATGATATGCATATTATATATGATGTATACACGTATATATATATATATATATATATATATATATATATATATATATATATGATCGTCTATATATGCATAAATTATAGAATGTAGACGTATATATTAAATGAATATTTATATTCATATTACCATTCCTGTATGCAAAATCAAAAAGAAATTTTATCAAATAGAAGAAACATTTCTTTCTCATTATCTCCTCAAGTATCTACTAATGAACATATCTTTATATATAAATTGGAAAGTAAAACAAGGTAGAAATATGTCATCATAAATAGAGTGTGAACAAGCGGAAACCGATCATCTTCGTGCGTCAGATCAAGTTCAAGCTCACTGCGTGAACATGTATGTTCTGTTTGCATAAATCCGGCTGCAATTTGTTTATCCATAAGGCCTTCTATTTGGCTAGCTTCCTTTTGCTATTGCATTAAGTAATTATTTTTAATGTTATGTCTGGAGAACATACGTGCGATGTTTCGACGATGTGTTGCGCAATTGCAGACTTGAATTCACCATTTGATTTAAAACTGGCGTTTTAGTTACAATGTTCTCTCAATCGAGTAATTAACCGTCTGGTCGATCAGCCTGCGTAAGTTGATGGACAACTTGCGCATGTATATTGGTAAATAATATTTGATATCGACATTAAAGGCTGTTTCTCTTTGATTGCTGATAAAGGCAAGCGTGTTACCCTTATTATCACTCGTAGTTTAGCTGCATTAAATGTGCGTGTTAATGCTGCTTCAACTTTCTTTTGAGCCATTCGGGAAACTGCATTCCCCTTAAATGGGATGTTTAGGTAGACTGTTTTCTTTTCTGGCCCATAATACGTATGTTTCTGTTTAATTACCCTTTTAATAATTGATTCAATTAACTGTCTGGGATAGCCATTAGAAATTAAATAGTTAATTGATTTATAATATTCATTATTTTGAATCATGACTAACCAACCTACCAATTCTTGAAAATATGCCACGAACTGCTGTTAATTTATATTATAACGGCACAAAACTGGTGTAATGCAAATACTGTGCAGACGATGTTGGTTTATGCTAAATTGTTCGGTCTAATTTACCATTAGTTTCTTTCATTAAAAGTACATCTAGGAGAGGCAGACGTTCAACTTTCTCGTGCTATGACGTGAAGCCGATATTTTTATGTGCTTTGTTAAAACTTTGAAGCAGTGTTCATTTTTGCGTCCAGTTCTTAAGGACAAGAAATATATCATCCACGTACCGTATATATTGAGCACATTTTCTTATGTCACGCTCTAATGATGTATTTTCTAGTTGCCCTAGAAAAATATCAGCCAAAATTGGATATAAGGCGCTCCCCATTGCCATACCATCATTCTGTTTATAGATGCTTACATTAAAACGAAACCGTACGTCTTTCATGCATAATAAGATAAGCTTGCGTAGAGTCTGACTTGGCAACAGCGATGGTAATATGTCATGTTCTATCACTTTAACTATAATGCCAATTTTTTCATCAATTGGAACATTTTTAAACAAAGACGTAACATCAAAATATATCATAATCTTGTTTTTAACATGTATATATTGAATTTTGTTTACAATCTCAAATGAATCGGCAACCGAATAATGGTTACGTAATGTTTCAAGAAAACGACTAGCTATTTAGCTAGTGCATGAAACGGAGAATTTTCCATTGATAAAATTGGCCTCATAGGACAACCTTTTTGTGTTTTTTTTGTAATCCGTACATGTTGGTTTAGATGATCCAACTGGCTAGAGCTTCTGTGCAGTGGCCTCATCAATTATATCGGCATCTGTCAAAATCTTAATTTCATTTATTACTTGGCACTCCACTTTGTCCATTTCATCTGATTTATCGATAAGACGTGTGAATTTTGTATTTTTCTTTAACACGACTTCCATCTTTTTTATGTTGTCAGATTAATCCATTCTAACTACGCTCTGCATTTCTGCTGATACCTCTAAGCGCATTTTTATGTTGCTTTGTCAATGCATGCTGTTCTACACATTTGGAAGATTTCAAATGTGAAGCCTGATCAACTAATGTAGCCTTGAACCAATTTTTAAAAGCAATACAGGTAGTTTCCTTGTCATCTGTTTGTTCAAATAGCAATTCAAATGCTGCCTCAAAATCATTATTTTGTTTATTAGAAGGATGTATTCCATAATATCGGCCCATTGATAGTGCCTCCATTGTTAGCTGATCAATTGGCACTTTTGATAAGTTTAGCACACTCTTATCAAGATCGGTCACACGAAAATCCAGGTTTTATACCTTTTTCGAATTTATTCAAAATTATTTGTTTAACTTTCGTCATAGCTGCCGGCAAAATCATCAGAAATTTCATTCATGCAAAAAGACTTCTAATACACAAGAAATACACCAGATTATTGCTCAATTTTGGAATACGCCAACCTTGTAAGATTTCTTCGGTTGACTCGAAGTTTGGACTTTCGTAAACTGCGCACAAAATCACCTGGGAACCGCAAATGTTTAATACACTGATAATAATGTTCTTTCCACAATAACGTTCTTTGCGCTCTACACTTTAACGTCACTAGTTCATCTAGTTTTCCGAAAGATTCTTTTGAAATGCGAGTTTTAATAAAATTCATTGTACCCTTCCTATGTGCAAAAAAAAGAAATTTTATCAGATACAAGAAACATTTCTTTCTCATTATCTCCTCTTGATTGGTTTCCGTTTTTCACACTCTCTCTATGTTCACATATTTCTATCTTGTTTTGCTTTCCAATTTATATATAAAGATATAAATTATTAGTAGATACTGTGCAGATAATGAGAAAGAAAATCTTTTCTTGTATCTGATAAAATTTGTTTTTAAGTTTTTGCACATAGGAAGGTACAATGAATTTTATTAAAGCTCGCATTTCAAAAGAATATTTATATATAAGATTTGGATATAAATATTTATAAATAAATAAATAATGAATAAATATGCTTATTGCTATTATAATATGTATCCAACGTGAATTGTACAAACCCACCTTGTTATTTACATATAATTTTATATATTCTAAGTTGTGTATATGGTTTTGACACCGATGTACAGATGAAAAATTTACTTCGTTTGTTTAAGCTCCGTGCTCGGTTCTGTCCAAACGATAAAATAATACTATATTATTTAAACAGATTTACTAAACACATACACACTCTCTCTATAAACTATTGGACACAGGATGAGTTTAGGTAAACCGCGAATTGATGGTTTACTGCAATATAGTTAAAATAAATAAAAATTGTTGATCCTTCTACGCGCCGGAAATATTAATTTAAAATATCGAGACATCAAGGACAGAGGTGTATGTCAATGCAATCGGTTTACGGATATTTATTCTATAAATGTTAATTTAGATAAGAATACACATATGTGTGTAGGTGGATGATATGGGTGTTTTCGTGTATAAATGTTAGTGGAAGTGAATAGGCCGTATATTTTGGCAGACAATAAAAATGCTTTCGACAGTACCAGAAGTAGTTTTTCTCCTATGAGTATGGTGTCAACGCTGGAGATATGACTTAAAATAAAGTCCTCAAAATTCGAAAAATATTCGGCAAGTCTGTTTCTAACGTCATTTTCAGACAAGCAGCTGATTTACGGCTTCACAGTGAATGGATAAATGAGAATCCTTTAATCAGAGCCAACAAAGTCTGTGCCTGTGGAAATGTCTAGGTTTCAGGTTTTTACAGACCTACGAGTTCTATCGCGTCCCGCACAAAAAACGCGGAATTAAAACAAAAACATGTTTACCGTTCCTGAATTTCTTACTTAAGACATCGTCTACTGATCAGTTAAAATAGAAACTTTTATTATAAAACATCGTGATCTGCACATTTTTGCACTTCTGCTGTTTTGTGCAATTTTTATTAAAAGCATCGTCAGTACGCGTCTGTCAATGAAGAATTGTTAGACTGATTATCCATATTTTAAATAGGACGAATATATTACAGAAAAAAATATATTATGTCTTATGCCTATTCTAAAACATCAATTTAGTTAACTTTGAAAAGAAGAAATCAAAACAAATAATTGTGTGCATGATCGGATCATAAGGTAACCTACTTAAAATTATATTTAAGAGGAATTCGTTTTCCTGTAAAGAGAAAATTTTATTAGGAAAGCCTTAACCTATCTAACCTATCTAATGAAGCCAAACTACGCGTTTTATTTTACATGGCGCAGTCGCTTTTACCAGTAGTTAAAGAAAAATTCTGTTAAAATGAATTAATTTAACTTCATCAAAAATAAAAATAAATAAATAAATTTAAACACCTAAAGAGGACGCATAGATTTTCTTTTAGAGCTTAGTTACTTATTATATAGGGTAAAAGATAATCTTTTGTTCTTTCGCTGCTTATACCGAAATAAATTCGAGTAATCATTGTAAACGCAATCAATATGTTTTGTCTGATGTTTAGCTTTCGAGAATAACTTTTATTCAATCAAATAACTAGGAATCAGCAAAGTTTCGACATTTTAAAATAAAATTTTATCATCATTTTCCAGATATTCTAGAAAAATTTGGTATCATAGGGAAATGCCAAATGCTTCATTACTGTTAAAATTCTGTTCAAAATTACCTGTTCGGATGAGTACTATTATAATAATTATATTATTATTATTATTATTATTATTGTTATTATTATTATTATTATTATAGTTCTTTGCGTGTCAATGTTTAAGACTCTCAGTAGTGGGGCAACATCTTGCATAAGTATAAAAAATATGATTGGTGTTCATCTAAAAACCAAAAACATGATTTATAAAACTAATTTCACCACACACGTTATAAATGATTAATTGATCAAATGAACTTCATGTCTTTTAAGAAATTGACAAATTTTATAAATTTTAATAGCTCTAATTTGTGCAGCTATTTCTTTTATCAATTTTATTGAATTTGAGACAACTATACGTGAGCGTCACATTACGATTTGTTGGATATTGCTATTTTTATGTTTTTCGATTATCCAATGTGCGCTGAGGAAGAAATCTGATTATATTTTCGCGTCAATTTGTGCAAACTATGGATATTTAGCATTCTTTCCCAATTTCTGAGACGCATATTGGCTTTTATAAGGGGGCTCGAAAACTTGATTTAAACCATTATTTTAACCAGAGTGAAATATATATAGTATATTTTGAAATATTAATTTGATGTTAGTTTCCATAAAGCAACGACCTTCACTGTGTTCCAAATGAGCGGTTATTATTTCAGTTAAATGTGATCTTTCATAAAGCTACAGATCGCATTTATATGAATGTAGACGTTTAAAACACGTCAGTATTTGTAACAAACCTTCCTTACAATATGCTGTGCGATTGGTTAGTAAACAGAATTTGAGTTCATTTTTAATCTGCACCTTTATTTCTTAAATTGTGGTCTCCATCTCAATGTCTTGTTGGAATTGAGCGATGGCGTGTCTCTTCCGTTCAATATATAGGTTACAGTTACTTACATGTTGACCTCATAGGTTGAACAACAACAGGCATTTTAATCAAATGTTCATACGCTATTTCAATTGAACTTTTCTTGGGCGTTTCTGCTTATTTCAAATTCATATTATAAAAATTGAAACAATCAGCTGCACTAGATAAAAATTTAACTTAAAATAATATCTAAATTTCCAATCGTTTTCAATTTTGATATCCGGACGATATTTTGACTTTTTAAATAATATTACAGAGTGAAACAACAATACACGGATATAATGGACTTCTATAAGGCTCCAATCACGCGTTTTGTCTACAACACGGTGAGTTTAAAAATATATCCTGTTTTGTTTCTAGTTTAACCAGTACTGTTCCTTAGTTTCATTTTTAGTATTTATTCAGAAAACGCGATCTTAGTTATTATTTTTTTAAAAGGCGCATCTAAAGAATACTGTTATTTATAATGTCAATTAAATTAAGCACATGTTACTCATTTTTGCTTTTTCATGCAATAAATTTATTCAAATCACATTAATTGAGTTTAATAAATTTTCTGTCTGAAATTGCTTATATAATATCGTAAAGAACTTGTAATTTTAACTTGGCCTGACAGTTCAATTGAGAGCAGAGTACAACGTAATTTCTTCCACATTGTTAGTAAAACAGAATAACTGAGTAAATGAGCGTGATATAAACGGAATACATCCGTACCTTTCATTCTTTTGTGCATAAATATTGATGTTTTGTACATTTTACAAATCTTTGTTACACTAACATAGAATATTTGTATTTTTTAATTTTTTGTCAAGGTTTTCTACATTATTTTCTTGTGCGTCTTCAGCAAGATGCTCCTGGATAGCACATCGATAAGCTTTTCCTATTACGACATTGCGCTGTGCACAATGGTTGTGTCGCTATTATCCGAAGAATTAAAACAGGTGTAAACATTTCATACTTCATTTAATTTTAAAATAATTAGCCTAAATTGTTTTATCTCTGCAAAGATTTCAAAAAGTGGTTTCCGCATTACACTTAATCGAACAGCTAATTATTAACACATTTTATTTATATAAAATTAGTTATAAAAATGAGAAAAATAATGTATATCATTTAAAATATCCGTTGAAGTGATCGAATTAAATGGTTAGGCTATTAAATCGATAGTGATAAAATAAATGACACTGTCTCTAATTCGGAAGTTGATTTGTATAAAAAATTATCAATCATTCAATGGGGCTAGTCAGTGATGATGGAGAAGATATTACATGCTCTGTTTAAGGACGAATTTGACATTCGTACTTTATCTAAAACTTAACAAAATTTTGTAGTAATTTTGTATATCTTAACAAACTAATCTATCAAAAATCCCAATTTAACAAATTCCTGTATAAATATATAGGAAATGGTGAATTTAGATGGAATTAAATGAATATCCTACTTTTTTAGAAAGATATATTAAATTAGAATTCCTCATATTATAAGAAAATTTATTCATTGCAATATTGTTCAAAATATTGTCTGTAAGCATTTTTACATTTTCAGGATGCTTTTTAAATCGATTAACATGATAAGGAAATAAGTTTCTTATTCTTCGAAAAATTGCAGGCCTGGTTACTCCCATTTCGTCATAAAAAATATTTCATATTATAACAAAAATAATTTTTTTAAACTGAATTTTTGTATTATATAAAGAAACAAATCAAGCATCAATTATAATACATTATAAAGTTTTACAGGCTCTACTATAGCGATCTATTAACAATATTGTAATTTTTTAAACTTTTTTAGGCCCTCGGTCCCGACTCGAGCCTCAATGACTACTTCTCCGATGGGTGGAATCAACTGGACGTTATTGCCATTGCACTCTATATGATAAGTCTTTTCCTACGCATTCTAGTTTATGAGCAAATATTGGGTGACATTGAAAGTCAAATAGCCATTTCTAACGTCTCCGGCATCACCCCTGCTAGCAACACACCTCATGTTGCCACGGTAGCCTTAACAACAACTCTTGGTATCTCGTCGACTATCCTGACCTCAACATCAGATAATTCTTCTACAACAATATTGTCCAATTCAACACTGTTTACTTCAAATAAAATGCCATATTCCTCCGTGCTTTATACTTCAACGCCAACTTTTTTTGACATTGGTCATACCGACAATGGTGAAATCAACGTATTGCCTGTTACATCCAGCGGACTAGATACCGCACAAATGTCAGGACAACATTTGCTCTCCCTGACAAATTTCCAAACAGGTTGGGAAAATATCAATGCTGCTAATCAACGTAGTACATATGAAAGTGAAGCAGGATGGAATTGGGTTCCAACAACAAATGAGATACAATATTCATCTGATCAAAAAACAAGTAGTATAGTAAGTTTGAACATTTTTTAATGCCCACGAAAAGCGTTAAGATAGTTTTTTTTATTATAATTGACGTTTTAAATTTAAGTATCGTAAACGTTTTTTTCCTTAAAAACGACAAGATAATATATTAGTCCGGCATGTACAAACGGATGAAACGCAGATGAACACCGTCTCGCATGGGACATGGATAGCCACAAGGTAACGTTAGTGCATAATTTTTTGTCCTCACAATTCCGAAAACTGCCTATTTATAGAGATTTTAGAATCATGATCGCATACCAAGCTTTTGTGAAAATTGAAAATCGTTCTATGATTGTGTCTCATTTTTCACATGACAAGAAATTTTTACCAAAAATTGTGAGTGCAGCACCAATCGTATTTTCCATACACCAAATCGATATGAGCATTACCATGCGTGAATAAAAACTCCTACTGCATCTACGTAAATAAAATTGCCAACAGGTAAAGTTTACAAAGTATACAACGATGGATGCGGAATGCAGTGCAATTTAATCTTCCGCTCTAAGTGGAGGAAGTTTGGTGATGGACGTGATGAAAACTAAACTAGCTGCATGATATTTAGATGCCAACACGGAACGCAATTGATTTTTTATTATTTTTAATATTTACAGAACGATTTCTTACCTGATATAGAAATGTCAAAACGGTTTGTATTTTATTATAAGTTTTTTAAAGATTAAACTTTGGTTTATAACTAAAGCACACACTTTTTAATCGATTTTACTAAACAAAATATATATTGCTGCATTTATCTTAATTTTTTTTTAAATTTTAATAACATTTCACAAAGATTTTTTTCCATTTAGTTATCAAAGCAAGTCTTAACGCTGTATTTGTCTTGATATTCCAATCGTAGATATTGATTGCAGAAATTTATGAAAAAAATTACCCGCTATAAGTAAAATTAAAAAAAAAGTTTTTAATTCTTTTGATACTCTAGCTTTAATAATTTGCATGTTTACATACTAATTTACAAGAATAAAAATAATTATTTAGTTACATGAACCTGTCTTTCCTTATTTCCTAAAAACGTATTTACAAATGAACTGAATCAAATACACATAAAACACACACACCCACACATACATACACACACATAAATATATATTCTTTATTATGTCCATTGCTTTCGAATATTACACAGTATATTTCTAATTAGGATGAAAAACACATTAATAACAAAGTGGATAAGGGCCATTTATTTCATTTATATACATTCTGGGTTTACATTTGAATATGTGGGTGGTAATAAATATGACTCGGTTTTCTTATTTCTTCATTTGGCAAATTGGTAAGTGTGTATGCGTTTGTGTCTGTGTGTGTTTGCTTTTTTGCATGTAAAATTCCTGCTCACTGTATTGCAAATTAATGACTAAGATCTGGTCATTATTGTATCGATGGCATGAGAAATAACCATCTGTTCGAATTCTTCGCTGTTATTTGTACGATTGCTATTCTTCCGAGTGTACTCTTTCGTTTCACCTTTTTGCGCAAATTTGTGTTCTTCACTTGGTAACAGCCAAGTGTGGTTTGCACTGTTGAACGCTCATATTGTTTGGAAATTTCTGTCGCCGCGTGAGCATCTGTTTTTTCCTCTCCAGTTTTTTGCCAATCCGATAGAATTTTAGTTGATTCTAGTCGAGGACCTGTTCAGACTTTCCTTGATACCAGTAAATTGTTGTTGAATTTTATTATTCGTGCCCAGTCGATTTGAATATCATGTTGGTGAACTTTTGTAATATTTAGGTCAGGTGCTTGTTGTTTTATATAAAGAGCTTCATAAATAAGTAATACTTTTTCTGATTTTGCTTTATGTATAATTGAGAAATTGATCAAATTGACTGGGTGCCCCGTATTCAATATATGATCGGAAATAGCTGATTTTCCTGACGGTGCCAAGCCTTTGTTAATCAATTTCTGTGGTAAATGTTGATGGATTCTGTATCTTAATTGCTTCTTCGTACATCCGATATATGTGCTACCGCACATATATGAGAATTTGTAGACTATGAATGTTTTGGAGAGAATTGGCATTTGATCTTTGGCATCCATCCTCATGATTCACTGTGTATTAAATGCGATATTAACTTTAACACTCGGAAAATTCCCCTTATTTATTCTATACAGCCGTCGTGCAATTTTTGAGATTGGTACGTCGCCTTTAAATGGTTAATTTAGGAAAACCTGCTTGACGGTATCCTCTCTATTGCCAAAGAATACTTTTTATTCTTTCATAAATAAGACTGCATGATGTTCCTCTGCAATGCTATTATAAGGTCTTGTATTTGGTGAATATCCTGAATTATACGTTGAGGAAACTTGCTTATGCATAGCTTTAGTAGAAGCCATCGTTTTGTTTCAGAATATAAATAAAAATATAATATCATGTAATTTATTAAAATAACAGTATATATATATATATATATATATATATATATATATATATATATATATATATATATACTCTCTCTCTCTCTCTCTATATATGAAACGTCTTATGTTTCTATCGGTTTTAATTATTATTATAAACTCGTCTGCGTGTCTCCTTGACAGAAATTGATTATTCTTGAAGCTCTTCCGATATAGTTTTTTATGGGCTATATTATTTCACTTTAAATAATTTTGCGTTTGACTTATCCGAGTAGACTCCTTTTAATAAGTAATTATACACACATCATTGCTTATAACTCTATTAATTAGTGTTTCTTTTTGGTTGTTTGAAAGAATAAACTAGAGGAGATGAGAATAGCACTTCAAGGATTGTTCAAAATTTTAGATTAACCAGTTCATCAATCTTAATCATTCGTCCGTTTTTTTTTAATTTTGACATCGCTTAATATCCACTACCATTTCTATGCATTCTTTGAAAGCGTTTAGGTTTTCTGTGTTGATTGCCTTCAATCTTTTTCTGATCAAATGCATAATACGCATCTATAAGAAGCCGTGTTAATAAATTTCGGCACTAAATCTGATCGTAAGAACAGCTTACAGAATATAATTCGTTTAAACAGATTTGCGCATGGCATTTTGCACCACAGAATATGTTTCATTCATTCCGTGAAGGACATTGATCATGTTTTAAAATATTTGAAATAATATTCCTTAATGCTCTGAGAAATTTTTCTTTAACAATTCGGTAGGTATAATATCACATTTGTTGAACAGCTGAAATAGATTTATTTGTATAGATTTTTGCAATAAATTTCTCAAATATTTCAAAAATGGATAAATCAAAGAAACTTATCTCTGATATTGAAATCACAGGGTATTTAAAAGGAACGAATGAAATTAAACAATCTTTGATAGAGCGGATAGTGGTAACAGTTCTTTAAATCATGTTTACGAGCTTCAAGTAAACACCAATCCTATTCTGTTTAAACAGTATGCATGACTGACTGTAGTTTTGCTAAGTTATGCTTAGTTTCTTTTAATTGCGCAATGCTATTTATACTTTCATTTTTCCGGGAAAATTGATAGCACTCGTAGGTCCTTGAATCATTTACATTTACAGGTGCACATTGACGTATGGAATTGATTGGAATTGATTCTCACTTGTCAAATCACTATGAAGCCGCCCATGAGCAGGTTGTCTAAAACTGATGTTGGAACCAGATTTTACTATTTTATCGAAATTTGGAGACTATTTCTAGTCCCATCTTTGGGAAGGACCATATTTACAGGAAAAACTACTTGTCGCAAGTGTGGTATCCTCATTAAAGACTGATAAATTTATAATTATTTTAATTATTAAAGTATTTTTGTTGTCTGTTCTAATATCCTGTCTCTCATACACACATGTATACACGAAATTATCCATCTCACCCCCCACGTACAAAAAACCTCAACCTACATATTTGCACTCTAATCTAAAGTGACATTTATAGAGTAACTATCAGCAAACTATATGGATTGACGAAATCACCAATTCGTGATGTCTTGATTTTGAAAATTTCTCTGGGCGTGGAATGATCAAAAATATTTTTTTTTAAATTTTAATCATATTGCAGTAATCTTCAAATTCCCGGTTTAGCTAATCTCATCTTGTGTGCAATATGTCGTAGAGGGAGAGAGGTTTATAAATCTATTGAAAGAATATAGTATTAATCTATCGTTTTGAACAAGACCAAGATACAGACCTAAACTAGAATTGTGTTTAACCGAAACACAATTATACTCATATCCTGTATAAATTTTATTTCTTCATTTAAATATCTGTGTCCAAACCGTATCCATATCTGTGTATATAAAAATTACATATGCGCAACAAGGTGGGTTCCTACGAATCTACTTGAGTATATAACATCTTTTCAAATTTTTTAATTTACATTTTATTATTTATTTTTTTAAATTTATCTATACGTCTACACACTATAGCTTATGCAAATATAGACAATAATATCAGCATCCATGTAGGTTCTGTCCACATCTGTTATATTCAGTATTCTATCAATCATATATATATATATCCATATATATATATATACAACATATATAATATGAATATCATACAAGCAACACTGTGAGTCCCTCAACGGATAAATTATATCAGTCAAAAAGCCTTTTTTTAATATTTATATATCTATTTATATGTCTATTTATATATACAGACTTATATATATATATATATATATATATATTGTATATATGTATGTCCATAAAGCAGAACAGTGGGTTCTTTGAACTTCAAGTACCTACTATTCACCCTGAGTATATAGTATATCTA
Source organism: Eudiplozoon nipponicum (assembly GCA_029291075.1). NCBI lineage: Eukaryota > Metazoa > Platyhelminthes > Monogenea > Mazocraeidea > Diplozoidae > Eudiplozoon > Eudiplozoon nipponicum. Next base: position 13,704 of record JAQBSW010009898.1, on the reverse strand, counting down.
CTTTACATTTATATTTTTATTTATAGATATATGAATACATAAATAACCTTTCATGTGCACGTCTACACACAGTATATTTTATGTATATCCAAATCAACATATAATCAACAATGCGAGTTCCCTCACAGCTTATATAAGAATCTATAAATTCATAAAGGCGTGTATGTCAATTCATATGGCTTTATTATGGTAATTCCTTAGTTTAGATTAGAATATGCATATGTGTGTATAAGTTTTTGTGTGTGTAGGAGGTGAGGTGGATAAATTTCTGTATACATGTGAGTATAAAAGAAAAGGTAATAAGTCCGGTTTTTAAGGCAGACAATAAAATAAACTTTCGGAATTAAAATAAATATAAATAGATATGTCTTGGAATGAGGATACCACATTTGCCACAAGTGGTTTTTTCCTGTGGATATGGTGTCAACCCTGAAGATGTGACTGGAAATTAAGTTTCGAAAATTCGAAAAATAATCAGAAAATATGGTTGCAACGTCATTTTCAGACAAGCAGTTCATGGGTCGCGTCATGCTGAAGTGACAAATGAGAACACCCCCTTTGAAACAGTGAACGTAAAGGATTCTAGATTTACCGATCTCCGAGTGCTATAAATTGTCCCGCACAAGTTTTGCTAAGTTGCACGACGACTGATTAAATACAATGGGATAGGTGTTTACATCAAAGTCGCTAACTTGATTCAAATGAATGAATGATTTAGAGTACATTACGAATTGATTGCAATTACAACATATGTGAGTTGCTTTTTATTTGCGTTGGCCAATTTGTAAATTTTACAATGAATTTAATAAAGAAAGAAAGTCAGAATATAAAACAATGTCAGCTTGAATTAGGCCAACATAAGACACACGTCCTGGCATTCGTCTTAAATTGGTGGAGATGCATTAAGTATTTCTGGATATTCCGCCATTACACACTTTTTTCTCTATTCTAATTTCCTTTTTGTTTTGCTTTTCATAAATATGTAAATATGCTCATTTGCATAAAGCTAAAGAAAAAATGAACAAGGCATGCTTAATGTAACTGAAAAATTTCTTTTTGTTTTCGGGCTATAGATATGTATACGCATAAATATACAAATATATACAAACATGAGTTATTTAGATTCGAGAATGTCATTGAGATAATTTTTTTACATGAGCTTAAAAGAGTATATTTGGAAAGCATTTTAATGCGAATAACATTAAATATAAATTTAAAATAGCCACCATAAGTATAGTTACGATAATCTAGGTCAATTTAGAGTACGTTATTATGCAATACATAAATTACATTTTTTCAGTTGAAATATATACATCCTGAAAACATTTTTTTAAACGCGTTATTTTCTGCGTTTTATAGAATATTCGAAGAGTCTTCAAATCGGCAGAATTCAGCAATAGTAGTGATAACCATACTTGGATTTCACCAAATGTCACAACACAAATAATTGACACAACAATAACAGTTGCCACGGTTACAGCTAGTCCTCCAGCAAGTGGTTTCTTTATTGACCAATCAACTCTGAAGTGGACACCAGACAAGCCGTTTTATCTTTTGACCGATGATTTGTACAATGTCTCGCGAATATTGTGCGCTCTCAGCTTCTTCATTTTTACAATTCGTTTGATGTACATTTTCAGCTTTAGTATGGTACTAGGTCCGTATTTGATTATGGTTAATAAAATGGTAGGCTATGGCAAGAGCATCTTTATGTTATTCTGTCAGCTGATTTATTTGTCTTATTTATTTCGCACGTTCACTGGCATATATTTAAATACCATTTCAATTACAATCTCCTGCTTGGTTTTTGTTACTAATTGATGGTTGTAGATATGAGAAAAGAAGTTATTCTGCTTTACCAGAATTTAACATAAAATTAGTTAAAATTTCTGCGTGACAGAATGGACACCAAGGGAAAATCGTAAATTGTACAATTTTCTTTAGAAAACCTTCCTTTTTATCAAGAAATCTACACAAATACGTATTAGTTGTACGCCACATAAGAAACATATATCTATTATTATTTTATTTATAATTTTTATTATTACTTATTATTTTGTAATTTATTGAAGTATAAATTAAAGATTATGTTGAAAAATGTAAAATCCGAAACCACTTCGCTATGTTTTTTTTTGGTTTTTTACCTGTACGCAATAGCTTTGAATTTTCGAATATGAATATTAAAACAAATTTTTTGTCAGTATTTGGTTTTTTGTATATAAAGAAATGGTAAAAGCTAAACATTGAATAGGTTAGAAAATGCACCTGCATTTTTAGACCGGAGATCGCACGCGGGAGAATTAGGTTCTCGGTCATGTAAATCATCTCCAACGACAAAGAGGATGCAGACAATTCTATGCATTACTAGAATAAGTTTATTTATCTTATCTTTCTTGCAAGAGAATTCGCGTAGGCGTCGCCGTGGATTTCAAGTTCCAATTAGCCAGCCCTTTTCTTCCATTACATGAAATAGAGCGAGCTGTGTCACTCTGAATCAATGGGTCATAGCGTGATATCTTGCGGTAGCAACAACAACTAGCATTAAATTGTACCAACGTGGAAACAACCAGTTTATTATATGTGTTATCTTAATCTAGGTTTAGTTTTGACAAAGAACAAATAAACACACAAAGAGAAAAACACACACCACTATATATATATATATATATATATATATATATATATATATATATATATATATAAGTAAAGCAAAATAGGACGTTGTATCGAAATTAAATTAGGCTTTTAATCTGATGATGACTTATCGATCAGATAAATCAATGAAAAATAGTAAAAATCTAATAAAACTTACGTAGTTCATATTTTCCTGGCTCGAGAAGCAATCGTGGAATAGCTAAATTTATTGGGCTGACTACTTGGTTAGCAACCTTAACTGTTGAAGCCAAGACCACAGAAACTTTACAGTCAATCTTTATCATAGATCACTCCATTCAAAAATTACCCTAATTATGGGACATCAATTGATTTCTACCGTTAAAGCGTTTTATTTTTTACAAAAAGATTTCCCGTTAAATTTTTAAAATTTGCCTATATAATTATATATGCATAAGTAAATAGTTTGTATTTTTCGAACTTTTGATTCTTTTTATAAATAAATTGAAATTTATTCTTTTTATTTTTAAAGTGTATATATATATATATATATATATATATATATATATATATATATATATATATAGCATATTATATCTTCATTTTTCTTCTTGGTGATACTAGTGTGTCTCATTTAACAAGTTTTCTCATGTGTGCGCATCAACCTTATAATCTGTTTAACATTAAGCAAAAGTATTAAACCATTTTGCAAAACATTATTTAGCAGGCTCGTTATATAGACATTATATTGACATATAATATAATATTAAGAAGATAATAAAAGCGATAAGTATGCATCTTTGGAATATAAATCTGATCATATTTGAAATAAATATTTTAAGGTATGCGGTAAAGTATTTTTATTCAACAAATATTAATAGCTACTATAAATTTCATTGGATAATATCGAAGATTACGTTTAAAAATTTTGACAAATGTCCATTTTAAGCGGAAATTAATTATTTTCTGGCATAGCAATTATTCGCAATGTTTGCTATTCCAAAATCATAATTATGGTACCGTTAACGAGTTCTTCAATTATTATATACAGACATTTGTATTAAAAAGTCTAATTGCTTTAGAATTTTTGCGAAGTTGTCTGTGTTACAGCCCCAATTTACTTACGCATAGGACATTGAACCGTGCAACAGCCCACATTCAATTTCCAAACGTATATCTGGATTGAAACGTATTGCCGACTACAGCGTAATATTAGACAGTAAGCGCGAAATGCATGGTCCCATTATTTTACCAATCTTCGTAATTGAACAAAAATGTGTCTAGGTGCGTAATGTACCAAACAAAACAGTTAGATACTGTACGTGACAAAGAACTAATACATATGAAATTACCTATTAGGTGTTATACACCTAGTAAAAAATTTATTCAAATATGACCATCAGGAACGGAAAGTATAATCTCGTGCACATTCGTTTCGTGCTTACTGGCGACTCATCAGTAGGAGCCGGTATTTTGCGAAAATAGGACGGTACCATCTCCTTTACGAATGTATAAGCTCGCAATAATGAAGCTTACTTAATAAAAAGTGTTCGAGAGTGCGACTTCAAAGCCAACTCACTACATATAATCTATATACCGAGTCAGCAAATTGTACCAACACTATGGTCATTATGTCAGGTCCTGATGCCAACATTATGGTACAGAAAAGGTAAGGGGTGCACACACTATGGTTGCCCAGTCAGTACACGATTCCAACACGATGGATTTTAATGTAGGCTAAAATTCACCAAAATTAAGAATTACAACTATTTGTGAACGGATGTTGCTCCAGCAAATCCATCTACTCTGGATTTGATCGTTATAAATTATAACTTTTCACCGTAATCTTGACATCATTCAATTAAATATATGACAATTATATACTATTTGTGGTAGATAACTAATATATATGCAATTATGTTTTATGTATTGCGTACCATGTAACAAATTAATTCAAATATGGCCATAAGGATAAACCAAAGATAACATGAACGGAACGTATAGTCTCATGCACATTCGTTTCGTGCCTACTGGCGATAACCACAAACAAGAAATTTTATCAACGGTGATTCCGCGAACTATACCAATGGCTCTCAATTTAATAATTGTGTCGGTTTTCACCATCCGTACTGACTTCATAAAAATTTTGCCTAATAAAGGGAAATTTTTACACTAATTTTTCGGCTTTCTGAAACTCCATTCTATATTTTATTAAATTGAGAAATCTTTCGTGTATTGGCAAATGCATATTGCTTGACAAAGCGAAAACTCTCTGCAAAAGTAGAAGGCAATACAATTAAAATGATACAGTTTGTGAATTTGAACAATAAAATCAACAGATTTTGATGAAGCAATTTGCCACCGAATAAATAAAAATTTGTGTGAATCTAAACTTTAAAATCCATCATAACTATTCAGAAATGTTCTGTCGCTTTCAATGCGATCACTGTGCTTATTTTAATGATTTTTATAACTATAGTGAAAGCTTAAAAGCTAGATACTCTTAATGTAATGTTGAAATATCAATATTTAACAAAATATGGCGCTGTGAGAAACATTACTGTCACAATAAGGACAAAATTTTAATATTTGCATGAATACCGAAATAAAGTTTGTTCAGCATATTATAATTTATCTATACTATTCTACTAGTTGCGAAAACCGAAAATCTCAGATTTTTAAAAGGTTTTCGTATAATTATTGCAAATATATTATTTAAATTAGAGATGACCTCATTATTACTGACAAAAATGCGCATAGAAATTTCGAAGGGTGTCAAAGAGTTATTTTTTTACATTTAAACGTATTTTCGGACAGAGATACTTGACGTTCTTTTTTTAAAATATTTTATTAAAAATTTGAAAATACTTTTTCAACATTTCAGATGGTGAACGATCTTCTGCCGTTTCTGCTCATTTTGGCGGTGTGCCAATTTGGTTATGGAACAGCTCTTCAGGCAGTCCGTTTTGGTGGAGGAATTTGTTCTTATGAAAATCCGGAGGAAATGAGTAAGCAAAAATATTTCTTAATGTTTCAATTTAAAATTCTGAGCACTTTCCATTAATGCTGAAATTGAATTGATTAATTGAATAATTCCAAATAGAGAACAAATAATTATAAAAGCGGAAGAAATATACCAAGTTGCTTTTAAATTTTAAAATGATCAAGAAATATAATTTAGTTTAGATATAAGAGAGAAATTATTTTTTTGGCGTTTCGCATTGAAGAACCTTAATAATTTAACAGATTATGCAAATAACTAGAGTATATAACAAAATCTTACGTAAAAAATTCAGTTAAATAATTCATTTCATCTTGTCTGAGAACTTGAGACAAGCAACAATCCCATTATATCTTACCAATTTCACAACATTGTTTTCGACTTTTAATGCTAATTCATAAAATTTGTGAATATATCTTCCGTTCATGCTGACTTTAATTTATCCTTCCGGTCATATTTGAAATTATTTGCTACTACGTGCGCAACACTAATGCCCAATTGTTTCTATGTTACATCTCTGCCATAAACAGCATCTAACTGTTATGTATTTAATTGAATGATGTCATGATTACCGCGAAAATTGATAATTGATAAAGATGAAGTCCAGAGTTTATAGATTTACTGGAATAACAGCTATTCAGATGTTGCTGTATTTCTCAATTTTTGGTGAAATTTACCATACTGCGTAACCCATTTTATTGATACCATTTACAACCTTACGTATATATATTGTAATTAGTGAGTTGGCTTTGAAGTCGGATTGCCGTGGACTTTATATAAGATTAGATTTACTAATGCAAGTTTACAAATTCATAAACGAGATTGTACCGTCCAATTTTCCCACATTCCTCACCCAAATATACACTGTGTTTAGGATGTAATACCAGCTTCTACTGATGATTCGTCAGTAAGTACGAAGCAAATGTGCATTTGAGATTAAATCTAACATTCATGCTGAGTTTGGTTTATCCTTGTAGTTCCATTTGAAATAATTTTTTACAATGCGTGCAACACTTAATACACGATTGCATTTATATTAGTTCTCCGCAACAAACATTTTATAACTGTTAATACCTATCTTATAGCTAGCTTCGGAAAATAGGCACCCAGCTTTGTCCATATGCATAATGTTATGCTAGCCTTTGCTTTGCGCAATTTATACCACCGCTTTTGCGCAATTTAGACCACTCCTTTTGCGTAACGTCATTTGGTGTGTCATCGCTTTCATTGTAATTGCGTCCGTATTTGATGTATGTGTCGTATTTTGCGAAGCGTTGGCTATTTTTAAAGGCATGTCAGTTATGTCTTTGTTCTAGTTCAATTTAATTTCTTTCGGAATTATTTTTTGCACGTTTAAGCAGGGCTTCAGCTTATTAATTGCAATAGCTTCAAAAGCCAGAAGCATTTTCTCTGTTTTTGCCTTGTAGAGAACTGAAAAATTGTTACTACTAACAGCATGACCTGTGAGTAGTACATGTTCGCAAATTGCTGATTTTTGTGCAGGAGCTGCACCCCTCTTTAATAGTTTTTGAGGGAGATGCTGATTTATTCTAGTTTCAAGCCTCTTTTTTGATCTGCCGATGTACTGAGCGTTGCAGGTACATTGAAATTTGTATACAGACAAAGGTGTTGCCGACACAGAGTGGCTATCTTTTTCATTCGTGCGCATCAGTTTTGTTGTGTTGAACACCACTCTCACCTGTATTGATGGAAACTGTGCTTTTGTCGCTCGAATTACTTTTCGTTTGAAGATTTCCGCTGGAAGATCACCTCCAAAGGGAACACTAAGCGTTACTATCTGGGGAGTTTGATTTTCTTCCAAATTGGCCTCGATTTTGTTGCGTTGCCTCAAGTTGTATTCGATGAACCAGTCCGGATACAAATTTACCTACATCCTCATAAACAAGGTAGACCAGGTCAGTTCACAAGAATCAAGCTGGACTGCACATTTATATCCATTATATGAGTGAGTGTGCCATGGGCGTAAAAAGGAACCTAATAATAGAATTTTGGCGCACACGAATACACCAGGATTTATTTCACGGACAACATTAAACAGATCTAAATTTGCTTATGACATTGAAATATGGCTATCCGGACTAGTTCATCAGGCCACAACAGAGGCAACGTAACAAAATCGAGGCCAATTTGAAGAAAATCAAGCTCCCCAGATGAGTAACGCTTGAGTGTTCCCTTTGGAGTGATCTTCTAGTGGAAATCTTCAAATGAAGAAAGTAATTCGAACGACAAAGAACAGTTTCCATCAATACAGGTGAGAGTAGGTATTCAACACAGCAAAACTGATGCGCATGAATGAAAAATATAGCCTCTCTGTGAAGTCAACACCTTTATCGTTATACAAATTTCAATGTATCTACATCGCTCAGTACATCGGCAGATCAAATAAGAGGCTTCAAGCTAGAATAAATTTACAACTCCCTCAAAAATTATTAAAGAGGGGTGCAGCTCCTGCACAAAAAATCAGCAATTTGCGAACATGTACTACTCACAGGTCATGCTGTTAGTAGTAACAATTTTCAGTTCTCTACAAGGCAAAAACAGAGAAAATGCTTCTGGCTTTTGAAGCTATTGCAATTAATAAGCTGAAGCCCTGCTTAAACGTGCAGAAAATAATTCAAAAAGAAATTAAATTGGACTGGAACAAAGACATAACCGACATGCCTTTAAAAATAGCCAACGCTTCGCAAAATACGACACATACATCAATTACGGACGCAATTACAATGAAAGCGATGACACACCAAATGACGTTACGCAAAAGGAGTGGTCTAAATTGCGCAAAAGCAGTGGTCTAAATTGCGCAAAGCAAAGGCTAGCATAACGAAGAGGAGATTGGTTACAACACATGTACAGTGGGATTGGATGAACGAATATACTAACGAATCCAGAACAATGGCTGTAGATACTGGTAGAAATAAGATTTATTAATAAATGTTATTCCATGGAGTACGTTGTTTTGTTCTTACATTTAAAAAAACGGTGAAATTGAAATTTATCAATATACATATATATATATATATATATATATATATATATATATATATATATATATATATGTATATATATATAAATATTAAATGGCGTGCTAAATATAGATAAATGCAAGCGAATACTATATATTAAATTTATTTCAGCCATTTCTATTTATATGCAATTTAAAGTGAGATAGAAATAATTTTCTGAAACATACAACATAAAGTAAAAGTATAGACTTCAGCGAGAAAACCTGTTTTCTGTTCGCCAGAAATTAACTAGACTGTGCTATATGATAATTTTTAAAACCATATTTTTTAAGTGAGATGAGCGAATTATCATTTTGTATTTAAAAAATGTAGAACTTACTTTTTTAATTTAGTTGATGAATAAGGATGTTTCATACAATATCTTCCAATGTACGTAATAGTTTATCGATTTTTGCTTTGAATAACAGTTAGGAATCGGCCAGACTTTGAGAGTGGATTTGAGAAACAATGCGTTAAACAATATCGGAAACGGCTTCAACTCTACAAATTATTCTTCTTATAAAATAATCCTGAATTCGTTTCTTTTGCATTCAGTTAGTCCGGCCTACATGTCGCACCACCAGCTATGGCGTTTAGAATAAAAAAACTGTGTTGAACTGTTTAATTGCAGATGTCTTATCCTATACACGTAGATTTAACAGATTTTTTCTCGTATAAAAGATCTTCATTCATGTGCCAGATATTCTGCATACACGATTTAGGTTTGCCAACAAGTGCTCTTCGTTCATCATTATCACCATCATGTCCAGCCACACAAAAGTCAAAAGTGACTAATGCTTCACTGTCATATAAACTTAAGGAGTGAAAAAATGTATAGAAGTTGATTTAGACAAATTAATAGTGAGATTTACGAGAGAGAGAGAGAGCGAGGCAGAGAGAGAAGTAATACCTCGCTATTATGAGTAAATTTATCATCATAACTCCAGATAAGACTCCATCAACTTCTTTGGCTCGCGTTTTGTGATTGCCCTCAATTCGATTGCCCATTGGAATTCTTCTCTCTAACCCAGCACCAGATTAGCGAAAAAACAAGGTGGGCATTTCGTTACGTTGCAAAAACAGTTTAAGTCATTTACATCCAAATTGGGTAGTATAGGACCCACTCGTCTTCCAGAATGGGGTCCTCGTGTGTAACATAATTCTTTGGTAGAAACCCTGCGCGATATGGCATTGAATCCAGCTCAACGGTGATACTTTTGTAGATTTATATTAAAATCATCTTCGTAACCTTCTTTAACAAGACGGGCAGCGTTAGCTGCAAAGTTTGATTTAGCTTATGAAGTGATACAGTAAAACCCACAAGGAAGCTCTGTTGCTGATATTGCCTTGCCTTAAATCTGACTTGGTCATAATGGTATTGTTTAGAGGTTCAGTTTTTGTTACTTCTGCGATTTATCTGGAAAAATTTATTCAAAGTAACCTTTTCTCTCTCTCTCTCTCTCTTTCTCTCGTAAATCTCACTAATACTTTCTGTGCCTAGATTACAATTTTGTCGTTATTTTTACAAATTTTCTTGATTTTTTATTTCACTTCATATGGTTATATGGCTGCGAAGCTTTAGATACTATTGGCTTTTGTATGGCTGTTTATGATGATGTTGATGATATACGATTTATTTTGTAATTAAAATTACAAGCGAATGTGTTGCTGTCATTAAATCAATAAAAAAATTTTTGAAACAACCAAATAATTGAAAAAATTTATGAAGGATTGTGACTTCATGTAGTGGGACGAAGCCTAAATACTTGTAATTAAATTTAATTAACTGTGTAGCATTCCTTATTAAACCTTTAGAATTTTGAAAATTAGTTTTTGATACTCGTGTCATAATAGTACTACTTTAGCCAAATTCTCTTTCCGTCAAATAGAACCTTTAGTATTTTATTAGCGATATACAGAAAACAGCCGTATTTTCTGTTTTTAGTCATTGCGAACGAAAGACGAAATATTAAATATAAAATATTGTTTCAAAAACTGGTATGGTATAGTTATGTTATAAATGTGTTACGAGTATATATAAGACGTGGCAAGTGCAATTCAGCTAGTGGACTAATTTCGGCGACATTGGACACTCATTAATTAATTGCGAGAACCGCCGCTAATGGGCTCACGCCAAGGCATGTCTACTTCACAGTCTTGAATACTATCCACTTCGCCACACAAGCCGCGCAATACATGCAAATGTAAGTTAAATGCCAAATTATTTTCGTTAGTTCGTCTTACCTTTCACCGGAGCTTCTTTGGCATCAATTTAAAAATAAAGTTTAACCGGTCAAACTCGGTGTGCTACAATAAAACGGAAACAAGGACATCTTGAGATGTTATGTCAAGATTATTAATATATGCATATTGTCAGCATGAATTTAACATTACATGCATGATTTATATATATGCACGTCTATGCTAAATGAAAGAAAAGAACTTGGTACATTTCTGAATTTTGAATAGATGGCACTGAAGTGATTACAATAAAGCCCGGAAGTACTCAAGTATACGAATTAATAATGGATTCACTATGGCAGATGTATGGTGATTTTGGTGTGACAAAGCTTCAAGGTGGTGGTGAGTTAATAATTTAACTTCGTAGATAAATTTTAAAATCCGTGAATTGAACTAACGTTTTGAATATCTCATTCAGGATTCGAAATCATTTTTAATTCGACTTTATTTTCAGAATTTTCCCATAATTAACATTGGCTGAAATAAAAATATTTAACATTTATTTAACAAAAATGATAAAACCGAAGAAGTATATAACACAAATTTTAATGCTTTTCGGCGTTTAATGTAAATTAAAACCTTCATGTCATAAAGAACATAAATTGCTTTTTAAATTTAATATTATGCACAAATTGATTCTATTTTTTTAAAATTTTGATTGATTGTTCATAATTGCACAATTATCCGCGAAATACACTCAAGTATCAATGGATTCATTCATCTACGTTATTTAATTTTAAGACATTCTATAATACGAGTGTATCACAAATGCCTTGTAAAGTGGCCTCTTTACATATTAATGTATTTAATCTATGAAGGAGACAAATGTTCTTGACAGCGATAAGTCACACATCTTGGTTGCAGAAAATGCCTGTTATTAGTAGTGCCATAAAAATTTTACAAAATTAACTCTTGGCATTTTAAATCGGTAAATTCTATAAATGCATCACAAGAAATACAAATTCCTTGGAAATTTTTTTTGTCCAATTATAATTTATTTTCTGCATCAAGTACTATAAACTATAAGTAAGAAATAATTCGAAAATATTTTTAAAATAATTTCGTGAAAATTGAGTTTAATCAATTTAAAATTAAAGACTGTATATAGAAAACCAATCATCAAAATGTACCTTTTAAAATAATTTAAAAGATTTAATTTCATTTCGTTTTTGAGCTCTGATGATAACATTTCTTAATTTAGAAGACTTTGGCATACAATCGCGCTATCTTTTATTTTAACGAAGCCTCTCTTTTCTATCCGTACAATAAATAAAATTTAATAGTGCCACGGTGGTCTATTAAGTGTCTAGCTGAATTGTATATATACTAGCCACAGGAATTTAGGATATTAAGTAACGAGAGTCACGTTCAAATTTATAACGAAATTGAGTAAAAACATTTTAATTTTAAATATTATTACTTCGATTTAATAAAATGATTGATCTCAGTCATTAATTGGTTAGGCTGTATTAGAGTATGAAACAGTGCGTAATAAAATCTCAATGAAGGTTATCTGAAACATCTACAAAAGGTAATGCTACTGACATAATGACGGAATATTACTTATCGTCAAAAAAATAATGAAGTGAATGTTAGCTTAAACTCATAAATATAATATGAATAATAAAACAAGCAAGAAACTTTTAAGGTTCCAAATGAATTACGATCAGTCTCATCAATATATAATGCCCTGAGAAGATGGTGCACTCCAACGCCGTGTAGAATACTATTTTAGATCAATACGTACGTACATATTATTCTGAGTTTGTAAAAAATTCAAGATATAACTGATAAAAACAAGATTCGGGTATCTATTGATATTACGTCTTTTATACAAATGTTCCAATTGACAAAATATTGACATTACTGTCAAGCAGTAGAAAAAAAAATATTAGCATCGCCTGTGCCAGGTTACATTCTAAGCAAGATAATCTTATTTTGTACGAAAGACGCACGGTTTCGTTTTAATGGAAGCATATATAAATAGACTGATGGTGCGACAATGGGGAGAACTTTATATTTCAAGTGTTGGCTGAGAACTTATTTGGGTATCTAGAGAACACATCATTAAGGATTGACATAGTTAAATGTGCCCAAAATATACGGTATGTGGATGATATGTTCCTTGTCCTTAAGAACAGGTCGCAATCTCGAGCATTGCTTCATAGATTCAATAAAGCACATAAGAATAACTGTTTCAACTCAAAGCACAAGAAAGATGATTTTCTGCGTTTCTTAGATTTACTGCTAAAGAAAGAACCTAAAGGTAATTTAAATACAACATTTTAACTTAAACAAACCTGGTCTGAACAGTTTTTACATTACAGCATTTTGAGACATTTCAATATAAATTATCAACAGTTCGTGGCTTTTATTCAAGAATTGACAGGTCGGTTTCTCAAGAGTCAAAAGACAGCGACTATAATAAAACAATAAACGATTTAATTTATAATGGCTACCTAAGAAAATTAATTAAATCAGTTAGTAAAAGGAGAAGTAAACAAAAACGGACATATTTTGGATTAAAAAAGAAAGCAGTCTACCTGAAAATCCCATTCATGGGGGATGCAGTTTCCTGAATAGCACAAAAGAAACTTGAAGCGGCATTAACACTCACATTTAATGCAGCTAATCTACGCATTTTATTTTGAAGCAACACCCTTTCCTTTTCCAGTAATCAAAGAGAAATAGCCCTTAGGTCGACATCAAATATTATTTACTCATAAACATGCGCAAGATGTCGATCAACTTACGTAGGTCGACCGATAAGACAGTTAATATCTCGAATAAGAGAACGTCGCCACTTAAACGCCTGTTTAAAATCAA
>JAQBSW010009897.1:0-26673 GCA_029291075.1 Eudiplozoon nipponicum | reverse complement strand
GTTTGTTGCGAAGAACTAATATATATGCAGTATGTATTAGGTTTTGCGAACCTAGTAACAAATTAGTTCAGTTGTGACCAGAAGGATAAACCAAAGGCAGCATGAACGGAAAGTATAATCTCATGCACATTCGTTTCGTGCTTACTGGCGACTCATCAGTAGGAGCCGGTATTACGCCCTTTAACCACTATATATTTTGTTGAAGAATGTGGAATAATAGGACGGTACAATCTCCTAGACGAATGTGTAAACCTGCAAAAGTGAAGCTAACATCATATAAAGTCTACGACAATGCGACTTCAACGCTAACTCACACTATATAATATATATACCGAGTCTGTAAAGGATACTAACACTATGGCTTTTGTGTTAGTAACCGATACCAACATTATTGTACCGAAAAGGTGCATGGTACTAACACTATGGTTTCCGAGTCGGTACATGGTACCAACATGATGGATATCAATTTATGTTATAGTTCACCGAAATTGAGAATTACAACAATTTATGAACACCTGTTACTCCAGTAAATCCATAGGTTATTTAATTGTATTACTTATAGGTGTATGGAGAAAGCTGCAACTAGATAATGTTTGTAACTGCATTGAAATTGTGCAGCCGACGTTTCCGATCCAGTACAGTATGCTTGAATGGGCATGAGATTATATACAAGATAGTGAAAAGCGACTATCTTTTAGACAAGGAGCTATTACAGTATGAGTTATGTGTAGAACGGTCGTATGTATTCAGTTTATTGGGTCGGCCAGTTATCTGATATTCGTAATTGACGCTATCGGAAGCTTTGTACAAGCCTCAGAATCGAATTAGTTGTGAACGAAAGATGATTTTATTGACAGTCGTTCTGGTGGCCTGGAGCTTAATACGTTTGATTTCTAAGCAGCGCGTCGCCGGTTTGATCTCAAACTTTCTTCCAAACCAATGTTAGTGTGTTGTTCAGTAGTGCTGACCTCGTAGCAGTTTAGTCTAAGATAAAATTGGTTACTGCTTTCGTTCTATGAATTACGACAGGTATACTTTCAATAAAAATATCTAGAATGATTTATTACATGCTAAGCCTGCCCGTTGAAACGCATTTCTTTTCATATTTACGATGTACACAGGTTATTGTGCTTCGACTGAGGCTTATTTAACCGACCGGGCACTATTTTGGATTGGACAACTGTTTTCACTATTGAGTGTGGTGATTATTCACGATCTAGTTCAAATGCTATTACAAATGTCTTTTATTTCTTAATCTGACCGTGGTCTCCACTTGTACTCTGATTTTTGTGGTAAATATTGCATCTTCTTTCGATGATTAGGCTAGAATCGCCACAAATACTTATTTAAAGACATTATCTTAAAAATTTGCATTATTTTTGCTTATAAACAGCATGTAGTAAAATATAATTAGATAAGTATAAAGTGTTTCAATAGGGTAGAAAGATAAAATAAAAATAAAAATAGTTCATAAAAGAAATTTGAAAATTGCTTTCTAAGAAAGATAATAGTAATAGTGCAAAGACAAGTTGCCTTTTTGCCTCAAACAAACGTACGTGTCTGTTAAAAGGCGCTGCACTACCAAAAGAACTTAAGTTAATAGATGCAATAAGATAACAAGTAATCAACGATGAAATAAATAGGATAATCCGAAAATAAATTAAATAATCAATTGCTCTCCCACCGCCCTCTATAAGGCTTATTTAACCGACTAGGACAACAGCTTTCACTGTTTAAGGTGGCGATTATTCACGATCTAGTTCAAATATTATTACAAATGTCTTTTATTTCTTAATCTGACCGTGGTCTCCACTTGTACTCTGATTTTTGTGGTAAATATTGCATCTTCTTTCGATGATTAGGCTAGAATCGCCACAAATACTTATTTAAAGACATTATCTTAAAAATTTGCATTATTTTTGCTTATAAACAGCAGTTAGTAAAATATAATTAGATAAGTATAAAGTGTTTCAATAGGATAGAAAGTTAAAATTAAAATTAAAAAAATTCATAAAAGAAATTTGAAAATTGCTCTCTAATGAAGATAATAGTAATAGTGCAAGGAAAAGTTGCCTTTTTGCCTCAGACAAACGTACGTGTCTGTTAAAAGGCGCTGCACTACCAAACGAACTTAAGTTAATAGATGCAATAAGATAACAAGTAATCAACGATGAAATAAATAGAATAATCCGAAAATAAAATTAAATAAATCAATTTACTCTCCCACTCACCCTCTATAAACATTTAACCGACTAGGACAGCAACTCACTGTTTAAGGTGGCGTTATTCACGATCTAGTTCAAATGCTATTACAAATGTCTTTTATTTCTTAATCTGACCGTGGTCTCCACTTGTACTCTGATTTTTGTGGTAAATATTGCATCTTCTTTCGATGATTAGGCTAGAATCGCCACAAATACTTATTTAAAGACATTATCTTAAAAATTTGCATTATTTTTGCTTATAAACAGCAGTTAGTAAAATATAATTAGATAAGTATAAAGTGTTTCAATAGGATAGAAAGTTAAAATTAAAATTAAAAAAATTCATAAAAGAAATTTGAAAATTGCTTTCTAATGAAGATAATAGTAATAGTGCAAAGACAAGTTGCCTTTTTGCCTCAAACAAACGTACGTGTCTGTTAAAAGGCGCTGCACTACCAAAAGAACTTAAGTTAATAGATGCAATAAGATAACAAGTAATCAACGATGAAATAAATAAGATAATCCGAAAATAAATTAAATAATCAATTGCTCTCCCACTGCCCTCTATAAAGCTTATTTAACCGACTAGGACAACAGCTTTCACTGTTTAAGGTGGCGATTATTCACGATCTAGTTCAACTGTTATTACAAATATCTTGAACTTCGTAATCTAACCGTGGTTTCTACTTGTACTCTGATCTTTGTGGTAAATATTGCATCTTCTTTCGATGATTAGGCTAGAATCGCCTCAAATATTTTCTTAAGGACATTCTCTTCGAGATTTGCATTATTTTTTCTAATAAACAACAGTACCACTAACTCTACGAAAAACAACATCAACAATAATAACAACTTTTCTAATTAGGAGCTAGTTCTGCATGCACACACATTCAAACACACACGCACGCACGCACGAACGAACGCACATAGTCTTTCGTAGCACAGAAAACAAATGTTAGTTTATTTTTTTATACCATTGTTCTTTGTGTGTGTACTATAATGTAGTGTACTCTTAAGACTGATAATGAGAATTACTTTGAAGATGGGCCATTTTCATATGTTCTGATTGGTGTTCTTTTAGCCTGATTAGTTTCCACTCGTATTTTCTTGAACGAAGCCTCAATTACAAGATGATGTATAACGTGTGTACTGAAGACGCAGTGTAAATGATATTGATGATGTTCACCTATACATGTAATGTTTTTTTCTCTAACCGATCGGTTCATTCATTAATGCCAACATTTTGGTTTGGTGAAAATAATTCGCAGATTGTGTTTTTTGGGTTTGGTGTAATTGGCATGACGGCTATAGCGAAGTCAGGATTGATTAAACATGAAACATAATTTCCGCGTTTTCAGTGAAAACTGGCTACTGTTTATATGTAATTATTTAATACATACTGCGTAAATTAAATCAAATAGGACCAGAAGGATATGCTAACGTCAGTATGAACAAAATATCATGATCTCATGTTAGCATGCGTTTTGTGCCTAATAGCAACTTATCAGTAGATAGGTGATTGTTCCGTCCTATTTTCCCACATTCCTCACCAAAATATATAGTGGATAAATTGCGTAATACCGGCACCTACTGACGAGTCGCCATTAAGAACGAAACGAATGTGATTGAGATTATACTTTCCGTTCATGCTGCCTTTGGTTTATTCTTCTTGTCACAACTGAACTAATTTGTTACTAGGTTCGCAACACCTAATACATAAAATAATGTTGGTATCAGTTACTAACACAATAGCCATAGTGTTAGTATTCTTTACAGACCGTTATATATTATATAGTGGAGTTTGCGCTGAAGTCGCATTGTTGCAGACTATATGATGTTAAGGCTTCACTAGTTCAGATTTACACATTCGTCTAGGAGATTGTACCGTCCTATTATCCCCATTCTTGACCAAAATATATAGTGGTTAAGAGGCGATACCGGCTCCTACTGACTGAGTCGCCAGCAAGCACGAAACGAATGTGTATGAGATTATACTTTCCGTTCATGTTGCCTTTGGTTTATCCTTCTGGTCACAACTGAACTAATTTTTTACTAGGTTTGCAGATACATAATTTCATATATATTAGTTCTCCGCCACAAACAGTATCTAACTCTTCAAGTATTGTCTAGAATTTGCCGCGGATTGAACTCGAATCGGAGCACTTTGTGTTAAAAGCGCGACTCTAACCACTTTGCTACCGCTTCTGATACCACACACAATTTGAAGTCACATACCAACTTATGTTTTCTGGTTGGTCTTTCCATCAGGTAGAATCCATTTGTAATCTCCGTATACCTGAAGTTCTTACTAGCCACTCCTGATCCGTTATTATATAACAGATGCCTTTCCACTTTCGGAAGTTATTTTGAATTGCTAATTCATGGCAAAAATGAGATTATATGTATTTTATCATTATAAACAAATCTTTTCATAAGGTCCAAAGTCAATTTATCAAATCGACCGATTTCGTCCTTATTGGGGACATTTCAAGTCTTTGTATGCATTTGCTGCGATCATGGCTGGAATTAGGCGCACTTTTATGGGATTATTCTACCCAAATTTTTGCGCTACTGAAAAAAGCGCCGTGAATGAGTGCAAGACACTGAAGTAAGTGTGCCCCGGTTCGAGCTCCTGTCGCGGAAGTTTCTGGCAATTATTCGTGAGGTTCGCAATATGGACGAAACCGTTCTGCTTGACTGAAGTAGATGCCAAATAGATTGGTCCGTTTTTTATGAACAGATACACGAATAAGTTTCTCAGCCGAAGTATAACATCGCGGATGATCTGCTAATTTAACCAGCTATAAAAAAACAAATGTTGCGCGACAGGGAAAATATTAATTACCTAGCATTGTTTTGCGACACAAAGTGTTTGCAAACTCTGTCTTAATTTATGCTCCGGATATCCAACCAAGAATTGGACAGTTATTAGGCTATGTGGTAAATTTGGTTTAAACTGTTTCATGTATAAATGACGATTTCTGTTGCGCAGCAATGTAATCGTATGAGTCTATTTCCGCAATTAACTATTGCGCAGAAATTGATATCACTTGTCTGTCAGTAAAATCTCGATTCCATTACATTTCCTGGTGCGCAGCATTTCTGTTTCCGTGATTGATGGGTTCCCTTTGGTCCCGCAGCTTGTAAGATTTCTACAAATACACTGTTCTTCAAGAGTGACGACAAGGATAGATGTGTATGCCAGTCCATATGGTTTGCTTATATTTATTTTATATATGTCTACTCAGACGAGTGTATACACATATATGTATGTATAGGTGTGTGTTGGATGGGGTATTTTCGTGTATACCTGTGATTATTGGTGAAAAGCTATTAAAGCCGGATATTTGAAAATAAAAAAATTTAGTAAGTCAGGTAAATATAAATAGATGTCTTGAATTAGAATACCAAATTTTCCATACTTTGTTTTGTCGGTGAGCATTGTGTTAATCTTTCTTACGATGAAACGAGATTGCGTTCCGAAATGTCACAATTAATTCAGCAAATCTTATTAATACAGCATTTTCGAGAAACAGTATATGTGTAAAAGGCTTAAGATTGACGGAACCAATGAGAACTCATTTATCATGGAAACAGACACTCTGTAAACCTGGAAATGTCATGGAATCAAAATTTTACCGACTCACGCGTGTTTAATTTATACTTACGATTAGATCTTCTAATCACAACTGACTTTCACAAGATAAATTTGTATAATGTATTCATGTATGTATTGATGGATGGATGCCGCATCTATGTATGGATAGATGGATGCCGCATGTATGTATTTATATATCTGTGCATATTTATGCACGTGTAAACGCCTCTATTTGAAATTAATGTGATATAATAACACATAATGACGATTCACTAGATAAGAGAACGTCATGACTGTGTGCGCTTGTTTCGGACAGGGATGCAATTCGATGTAGGTATTTAACCGAACATATGCGTTCATACAAATGCAATTAAAGTGCTTCGTGTCAATTCCTGTTTATACACGTAAGATCTGTTTTTAACACACACTTTTTAATGAAGTATTTACGAGTGGTATCCAGGCGAGAAGGGGCGCAGGATAACTTGAGTATACCGGTCGGAAATTCGTTAGCGTAAATAACCACATGTTGGTGAAATAATAACGTTCATTAAGATAATAATTAGAATAAAAGTAAGATCATAACATAAATTGCCTACTGAAAGAGAAGTTATTGTAATTTAGTAATGATAATGTGCATTTTTAAATGTTAAGGTATATTCGAAGGTGCTAAACCCTATAAAGAAACTAGGCTAATTAATAAAACCTTTTAATAAGTAATAAAAGATTAAATTATAAGTTCATCTTAATATGAGTAAGGAGACCATTTATATGATTAAACGATCATTCGTTGCGCGGGCAGTAATAACAGTTATTGAAATCAAGTATGCGATATTGATATGAACACAATTCTCATTATATATGTAAGCTAGTCAATATAAACTAAGCATTGTGTAATGTAGAAAGGACAGTTCATTCAGTGGGCTCGTTTGGTACTTATTAAGAACTCTTCCAGCACTGTCCAGAATTTACCGCGGACAGCACTCGAATTTGGGCATGTCTGCTTCGGAGTCTGTGACACTAATAACTGAGCCACTCTGCGAAAATTGTCAGAGCTAATGGGTATCTTCGAAAGTTAATAGAAGCAACTATTTTGTAATTCATAAGTAAATTTAATAATATTTGGATGTACGTGAAGTCAGGTAGAGCAAAAGGGGATCGTAGGGTCATAGTAATACCTGTCTGAAACCTGAGCAGAAAAATAAATATGGTAGCGTAGAAAGACAAAATTCGTACCATTTTAAAACAAACCCTAACCATTGGCACTGTATTCTCCAACTAACAGGTGAAAATTGAACCGTTAGTCAAATCTGGATTATATGAAATTCCATGGAAGAATTGAAACTTCATGTATTTTGGTGAAATCGTGCGCCCAATTAAGGTAAGAAGGAGAAGGTAGAACTGAATGCAAATGTGGACATGTTAATGAATCAGATTTTGTACGTCACACAGTAGAGACACAAAATTAATTTGGATGGTTGCAGACGCATATCAATTTGTGGTCGTAGTAGATTAACAGGATTGATTAGAGAATCCATCAAAATGAAAGCGGAGATGGCGTAAAGAATCAAACAACCGTAGAAAAATCATTCGGTTAGATCTGGAATACTGTGCTAAATGATGGTAAGAACCCAATTAATCGGAATTGGAACTCGCTCCAGTAATAGGGTGAGAATGTTGGGATGCCATTAAACTACAAATGACTTGAGATGAATAATTCACGATCTCTTAACTAATTTTAAAATTCACTCATTATTTAACTCTTTATTACTTGTTAACTTACTATTTATTAAATTATGCTGCGTATGGGTTGCAACACTTTTAACAAGCATGCATATATGACACAAACTTATCTTTTGAAATGCCAGTTATAATTAAGAGATCTACCGGTAAGTATAAATAAAATAGTTTATACTAAATTAAGCACTTGAGTTAACAATTGTCAGTTTCTTGATGGGATCAGCTTTCCATTGGCTTAAGCTTCCGAAACAGGAAGCCGAAATATGGGGAGCAAAAATTTGGACTTGCGGCAAAAGTCTTGTTACGCAAAATATGGGTCGGGTAATTTAGTCTGCTGTTAATGAAACGAATTATTTATTACTATTACTGCTTTTTAACGCACCATATTGTAAATTTGATGAGCTTTTTGCCTGCACTACGGAGTGTTATAACGTGGCCGTTTACGGAGTGATAGCTTCGGAAAACACAAATGTGCCCATAATTCGAACATGTTGCTCTATATTTTACGATGATTATGCTTATAAGTAAAAATTTAATATTGCACTTTAGGATATCATTACAAAAAACTGATAGAATGATTGAAAAACCATGTCCGATTTGGCGAAATAAAACCCTGCTTACAAAACTGTAACTTTTTGCAACAAGACGTACGTTGCAACGCAGCTTGTTTGATATGTTTATCTATAAAATGTTAGCTTATTGTTAAAGTATCATTATTTATATCAGGAAATGTGTTTTAGTTCTAACAAACTAGGATAAAAAACGACAAAACTTGCTTAAAATCTTTTCCGTTTATGTAAACACTCTGTTCGACAAGATAAAATTTAGTGCTAAATGATCGTAAAAATTGTTCAACTAGAAATCGACCTGTGGACCACGCTTAATTTGGCTGAACGACTGGTTTGCACGGTTCCAGTTTAGTCTGAATTCAGCAATTACTATAGCCTCCTGATGATAAAATAAAAGATTTTAAGACAATGTCTGAAAGAATGTTGCCACGCAGCAACGATGATGTCAAAACCTGTTGACACTTCATTCCACGACGGTGTATAGGCCAGGTTTCGCGACAAATGAAGTAGATTAGGAGACGCGATCGACCGCTTGTTGCTGATAGTCGACTTTCCGGGAGTAGTGCTACTCGTGGTCGTGTTTTTCACTTGTTTGTGGCATAATTCAGCTTTACTCGGACAGACTTGTTGCGCTTCGTGCAATTTTTGCTACAAAACTTCAACAAAGTAACTATTTCAGCTGACTGTGTTTTATTTCATCATATGCTGTTTCATGAGCGCATAAGGAATAGATAAGGTAATGTTGTCGTATCGTTATTGAGAAAATTGCCTTCGCAAGGAATACATGACTGATTGGTAAAAATAAATAACCAAACATCGTGTTTTTTATATACATCGTCTTCCTGCGAGCACAAGTAGAATTCCAAGGAGCAAGAGTGTTCTACGATGTAACGGGCAACTGCTGCGGTTTTTCTCATGTTCAGATGTTGGTCTGAGTCTTGCTAAGGCTCGTGCCGATGTACGTCCAGAATTATGAGTTAACTGCCACCTCTTTAACACATTTTGCCGATTTACTTGCTCAGACATCACTTGCACGCCTTCCAGACGGTTTGCCTGGTCCCCTCTGTTGTCCTCATCCTCATAATCATGTTTCTCGGTAAAATTGGCTTCATATGCGAACTGATCTGTTTGTCTATGTACTGTGTAGTCATTTCTGATTAGATGCTCTTCTTTGTTACCAAAAGACGCTATGGATGGATTATTGTGGGCCGGTATGGCAGATTCGTTTACAAGTTCCTCGTAGGCTCGTTCTAACGGAGTTAAGGGCGGCTCCGTAAATGTAGACGGCGGAGTATCTAAAATATTAATTGATGATAGTGGTAAGTCTATTACACCATCGAAAATACTTGTGAGATTTCCAGCTTCCGACGTGCTTTGATTCACTGCACTATCATCTGTTGTAGATGATGTACTGATATTGCTACTAGTGAATTTTTCGTCAGTTTTTGGTGTTTCCGAAAATTGACCGATATTCGATCGGCTATTTCGGGCTGAAACATTGGTTGCCAGTTTGTCTTTTTTTCTTTCAACGAACTGTGCTAAAACCCTGTCATCACTGCTGTCTTCTGATATCCTTCTAGACATTGTCAATGAATTTTTTTGCTTCTCAATATCAGTAGAATCTAAACGTTGGTACGTTGTGGATAAATCTTTGTCCTGGTTATGTATGTTTTCTTTATTCTTCGCGGTTTCATTATGAATACTTAACTGATAACCTGGTGTGTCTGAGATTCCGTTTGAATAACCCGTAATGTTTTTTGTGTTGTAGGAATTTGTTGGTAACAAATCTGGCAGCGTTTTTTCTCTGTCGCCTTCCTCTCTATGACTGTCTACAAGATCATCTTGTGATACTTTTGATGATGTTTCGGCATCTAACTGTGATGAAGATGCGGATAAGGACGAATCCGTCAGGCTATTAAAATTCTCATTAAAAAGAGGTACTACGGGTGGCCTTCGAAGCTGAATTCTTGGCTTCGTTAGATATCTGCGCTCTTTTGTTCTATTTTCTTTGCTATTGGTTTCAGTATTCAAGTTAATGTCTCTGTCGTTGATATTAAGTACATTTTCCGTCATGTTGATTCTAAGATGTTTACTGCTTGACAATTCTTCTTTTCCGGACTGCGTATTATTCTCTGTAAGTGCGTTTATTGGTATTGTGCTTTCTTTATTGTGCATTTGGTTTTCGAATCGGACCAGGAAAGGCCTTGGCAGTTGGTTGTCTCTTTCTAATTTGCCTTCTAGCACAGGTCGAGTTTTAGACATATTGTCGCTTCCTGACTCTATTTGTTCACTTTCGATTTGGTCTCGATGATTCAGACTAAGCTGATTGTTTATTTTATTTTTATTATTACCACTTCTAAGTGTCGTTGTTTTTGTTGCAAATGTACTTATTATAGCTAATGGTGGCATAGTGGATTCACTTTTTGTTGGAATCACAGGTGTTGAGGATACATGTGTAGCTGTTTGCCAATTTTCACGGTTGTCAATGTCATTTATAGAATTAGTTTTATTTTTATAAGGTAAAACAATCTTATGCTGATTTTTAATATGTGCTTCAGATGTTATTGGTTTACCATACGTTTTTATTACTTGTTTTGTTTCTGTTTCAAAATCGACATACATTTTTGATGTGTTTATTGCTGGGGCTCGATCATCGAGTAGGCTTCGGTAATTCTCCATATGCGTAGCTTTGAGTCGCTGTCGATCTTCAGAATGAACTTCTGTCCTTTGCGAATATTTGTTAGACGAATCAAAAAGCGGAATTGAATTAATTGGTTTGGTGTCGTCTAATGTATTTGGAATATCACCGAGCTCGTATGACGAGTTGACGGTTAAATTGAGACGTTGTTTGATGGTAGCTGGCGTAACTAGTGTATTGGCTGCAATGCTCGTCAACAGCATACCCTTTCCTGTAGTTATTGTTTGATTGCCAGTGTTTGTTGACCATAATGGCGTTGAGATTTCCGCGTCTATTTTTCGTGAAGTGTTATTGCCTTCTGTGGTTGGCGCGAGTGCTATGTCTGTTACGCTTGGTTGCGTTAAGAGCTGATAATTCGGCAGTAGTTGCTCTTCGTGAAACTTTATCGCATCTTCTGCATTTAATTTTGATGAAGATATTGTCAAATATCCGGTTTGATTGTGGGTAATATCATTTGATACGGTATTCGAGCTCCGTGATGTTGTAACGAAAGTGGTAGTTGTGATCACTGTATTGTAGTTCGGAGCAGAGAGGAGTTTCGGTAGTTGGGGAAATGGTGTTGTAAGTGTTGTGCTATTTGTCTTTCGAAGAGCTGAATCTTCCTTTAGACTATTTAAACCAATATCATGATCAGCGTTCTGTGTTATTGATGGATCCTGATGGTGTTTAACCGGATTTGTATAATTGAGGCTGTCAATCTTTGTTTGATTGTTTACTACTGGTTGTACAATCGTGTAATTCTGTGTACAATTACTGCGAATAGAGACGGAGCTAAATGGCATAACAGACGTTGTGTTCGTGTTTACGGCATTTAGATTTGAAATGTTGCTTAACTGAAGCTCAACTTCTTCTTGGAGTTCAGATAGTTTTTCGAATGCATCTTCAACTGTCCACACATCCATTTGACACCGAGGCCATAACAAATAGAGAAATAGGCTCAAAGGAATCGCCACTGCGCCTGGCTGTTCGGCGTCTACCTCATTATTGTCCAATTTTTCTGGTCTCATGTGCAATTCTGCTCGCAATCGATCCAAATCTTTGTCATACTCATTTTTACTGTTGAATGTACTTTTGTCAATATTAGCATCGCCGGGCGTATAACGACCACCATTACGACTAAGTTGCATTGCACTGCTGCTCAAAGAACCTAGCGACATAGTTCTTACTATTGCCAACAATGTTTCTTTCAACTGACTTCTTTCTGTTGCTTTCTTCTCATTTTGATTGTTGGCATGCGTTGTTGAAGAGTTGGAATTTTGTAGCTTTAATATATCTCGTCTAAAGTGCAATGCCCAACGTTGAAAATATCGATAATTTTCCACCCACCTAGTGAGATCGTCATTAGCCAACTGCAGTACAACATGCTCGCAATTTATTATGCCATCTAACTGATATAGATTTATTTCGCTGCGACGTGTAGTAAGCCATCGAATGCCTCGCCAAGCATCACAGTTGCATGCATGCACACCAAGTTTTAGCCAACGTAACCAGTGGGGTCGAGGTAATTTTTTAAACGTGTTCTCATTTATAACCAGGTTTTGTGACTCGACTATAAGCACTCGAAGTCGGTGCAAACGGGCAAGTCCAGCAGAATTAAGTTCTGCCAGACGATGACCAATTATGACAAGATCTGTAATATTCAATGGAGTCGCAGCGTCTGTAGGTTCACTATCTGCTTCATCATTTTCATTTTCATACTGTCCTGCTCCTAGGGATTGGCTGCTTTCATAATTCATATGCTGTTTCTGTCTGTCATCTCCATTACTTGTTTCCACTAGAGCAGTATCTTTGATGGACGGTAAAAGATCTGATAATCGTGAAACGCTTCTCATTCCCAAGCTGATCTGAACTATTTGACGTTTTTCGTGAGTTAACGGAAAAGTGCCAAACATCACTATTTGACTTCCGCTCTCCTCCGGTTTGAGACTGGTGTGATCACTATTCCCATACCTCCCAGTAACTTCATCTTCATCTAGACCAAATAAATCTGCCATATTCACTTCACCCGTATTATCTCCTTGATTATCAACAACATAATTTTCCATCGGGTATAGGCTTTCTAAATCGCTATCGGTAAAAAGACCACATGCGTCACAGCGCCAAAAATCGATGCATCTACGTACGCTGGGATGATCAAGATGAAGAACATTAACAGTTTTTGCCATAACTAAGCAATCACCAAAGAGACCATCATCGATTTCGCTATCGACTTTTTCGTAATCTTTTACTAATTTCTTTGCATGCGCTTCAATGGTACTAGAGAGTTGTGGTGTTTCAGTATTCGCTAATGATAATTGGGGAACTACATCGTTGTGTGTATAGCTGACTGTTGTTTCAAAGCCTGTCGATGTAGTAGCGTTCGCTATATCTTCTATCTCATCATTCCAGTCCTCGCTATTATCAAGATCTCCTTCGCCAAGCTCATAATCTAAAACTTCAGTTTCGTCATTGATGTGATATTCGCCATCGATCTTATCCTGATATTGACTAGCTTCCGGTACATTATTGTGATTATATTCTGAAAAATGACCCTGGCGTTTTTTTCTGACGACCTTTTGGGTTTTGAGATTAGTTGTTCGTCGACGCATTTTTCGGACGTTTTTCTTTGTGGTGGCTTTGGTCTTTACTATGCCTGTATTCAAAAGGACCAGTTCTCTGAGGCTAGGTAAATCGAAAAGGCTATTTCTTGTCAACCTAGAGATTTGCGGTTGATTACGATAGTTATTTTTTATCGTTACTGTTTGTAAACGATGCAAACTAGCCAAGATACCTGGTGGCATTGGATAAATCGACAAGCTGTAATGCTTCAGCCTGACTAATTCCGGCACATACCAAAATCCGCGAAAGTGCTCTGCGAAGGCTGTTGCATCATCAGTGCCATTATTGTAATAATCTCTTAGAAATTGATATCTATTCTGTACAAACCTACGCAATAGGGCGGATCGGTTCTTTACAATCATGCTTTGTTCGGCGTCGATTGGTATCCTCAATACCTGAACGCTTCCATCTGCTTCAACTGAAATTCCCTGTAGTTGAATCGGATTTCTAAAACTGCAGTCTATTGAGAGCTGATTTAGTCGAGGTAGATTAGCAGATGTCCACATTAGTTTGCAGCAAATTCCACGAACTTGTAGTAGTTCTAGTGAAGGAAGATAAGCTGTTGTGTCTTTCATTGTAGGCATTGTGCCCTTTTGGCTGCTTCGTCCATATAGTTCTTCATGTTGTGTACCTGATGAAGGATAGTAAGACCATTCGCTGTAATCTTCAGGTTCCGATTCCATGTTATTATAGTAGCCAAGAACAAGTCTTTTCAAGCGCAGCAAAGGCGTTTCATCGGCATGTTGGTCTCCCTCTAAATTTGTGGAGTTATGAACCTCTAACTTAGGGAATTCAGTTATTGGACATTTGTAGCCAAAGTAGAAGAGCTGTTCCAGTTTGGGCCAAATTAAGGCTAGCGCGTTTGGTTCCACAGCCGTGCATCTATATCGACTATTAGCATAAACTGTCAAATGCCGCAATTCCGTGTTTTTCCTTAGCTCATTAACAGCGTCGGCAAAACAAAAAACATTGCAAAATGCTCTTGATCCAGTGGTATTTTTGTCATCTAGATATTTGTACAGATGGCAGTGTGATCCAACTAAACGATAGTTGTTTGATAGCTTGAAATCCGACGATTCACTGGCATGAACTATGGTTAGGCCAGAATTACCATTATCAATACTTGCTATTAGCAGAGTAATCAGCACATCTGCTAAAAATATGATTACCTTGTGAAATAATTTATGTCGCTTTTGGCGGCTGGTAGTTGAATAGAAGTTAGAATATCCAACATCGAAGATATTTTTCCTCTTCAAACCAGATATTTGAAGCCACCTACGCATTCTGCTCCTTCACAGATAATTTGGATCCCACCCTCCACCAACACAATTGTATGCATTTACGCGGACGCACATGTAGAGAATACACACTGTCCAATACCTGTAAAAATAATCCGAATTCGTATGTTCTCAAATTTATGTTTTTTTCTTAACACACTACTATTCATTGAAAAGGTTAGGGTGAGGAACCTCATCAATAATGCGCGTTAGCTATTCTGTTATACTCGAACTGACATATGCACGGTGCAATTGGCAAGATCACCGTGGTCTGATCGGTGGTATCTCAAATTTTCCATAAAAATAATCATGTGATTTGTAACAAATGTACTGAACAAAATTTTACATCTGAAAAATAACGCGACCACAAATGTCTAACAAGACAAATACTGCGTCTTATTTCCCAGTGCAATTGTTTAGTTACTTAATAAAGGTTAAATTAACACACCGATGCGTTTATGTCATGCGACTGTGTAGTACACGTGTATATGATAAATTATATTCTGATTGGTCGGTTAAAATTTTTCGTTAGCTAGTTGGCTAGTTTAACATTTAACCAATTGTCACATCTTGACCAATCAAGTAACTCCTTTCTTCTTTAGGCCTAAAATGAAGCACCATTTTTCACAGGGGCATAAATACACTGAAGTGCCTACCGCAGATTATTAATGTTTCTTTGTTCTTTAGTTTGAATAAATTGTTGTTTTATAAATACACGGCTTCAATTTCTTTCACCTCACGCCAACCATTCGTAAAACAAATTAAATGTGTTTACAAATTTTTTAAATCTGGGTCTCCTATGAAATGACGCAAACATAAGCATATTTATTTTAATTTCTTGTATGATATCTATGTATACGGAATATCACTTAACAAATATTTAAACCAAAATTGTGAGCCTGTGAGTGGCACAAAACAGTTTATATTTATGCACACACACACACACACACACATATATATATATATATATATATATATATATATATATATATATATATATATATATAGTATAATATAATATATGGAATGAAATTGGTGTTTATATCAAGCTCGCAAACTTGATTTAAATAAGTCATATAACCACCCACGCAATTATTGATTTTTTAAATATTGCCTAACAAATTTGTTACTTTTTGAATGTCTTTTCTCTGACTTGCAAAGCGAAAATTAATTTAACTTATTCTCTTCAGATATTTTGGTTACGATTTAATGGTTACTGTTTGGACTAAATTCTATTCTGTTTGTCTCTGCAATTTAATCGAATTTCGCTTTCATAAACTTACTGTTTCGTTGTGCAATTGTGATAAATTTACACTGATTCTCTCCATGTTACGAAATAACTTACTTTTTAACAGGATTAAAAACTGAATTTTTTTATACTATTTAAAAGCAAAACGAGTTATGAATTGTATATTAGGTGTTGTGCACCTAGTAACAAATTGATTCAAATATGATCAGAAGTATAAAACAAAGACAACATAAACGGAACGTATAATATCATGGTCACATTCCTTTCATGCTTAATGGCGACTCATCAGTAGAAACCGGTATTGCGCCCTATACCCACTTTATATTTTGGTGAGGAATGTTGGAAATTTGGTCGGTCCAATCTTTTATGGTATTGTAGTGAAGCTATCTTCAAATAAAGTCTTCGACAATGCGACTTCAAGCTCAACTCAATATATATATATATATATATAAAATAAAATAAAATAATATAATATATTTCAAGCCTGTGAACGGTAACAACACTATGTCTGTTCTGTACAGTACCGAATATCATCACTGATTGATGAGTCAGTGGATTGTCACCAATACAATGGATTTCCAAATATGCTAAATTTCACCAAATTGAGAAATACAAATACTCCTGAAAACCTGTTATTTAAGTAAAAATATATGCCTGCCTTAATCCATATATCAGTTATCACTTGAGGAAATCATGGCATTATTCAATTATATATATATATATATATATATATATATATATATATATATATAAAAGAACAAAACAACATACTCCATGGAATAACATTTATTAATAAATCTTATTTCTACCAGTATCTACAGCCATTGTTCTGGATTCGTTAGCATATTCGTTCATCCAATACCACTGTACATTTTTCGTAACCACTCTCCTCTTCGTTATGTTAGCCTTTGTTTTGCGCAATTAAGACCACTACTTTTGCGCAATTTAGACTACTCCTTTTGCGTAACGTCATTTGGTGTGTCATCGCTTTCATTGTAATTGCGTCCGTAATTGATGTATGTGTCGTATTTTGCGAAGCGTTGGCTATTTTTAAAGGCATGTCAGTTATGTCTTTGTTCCAGTCCAATTTAATTTCTTTTTGATTTATTAACTGCACGTTTAAGCAGGGCCTCAGCTTATTAATTGCAATAGCTTCAAAAGCCAGAAGCATTTTCTGTTTTCGCCTTGTAGAGAACTGAAAAATTGTTACTACTAACAGCATGACCTGTGAGTAGTACATGCTCGCAAATTGCTGATATATATATATATATATATATATATATATATATATATATATATATATATATATATATATATATATATATATATATATATATATAGAGAGAGAGAGAGAGAGCCTTTAAAGGGTACCGACTTTATGGTTGATGTGTTTGTACCGGATAGCAATACTATGATTGCCGAATATGTACATCGTACCAAAATTATGGTTGCCGAATCGGTAAATGGTACCAACACAACGGATTTCCGGATGTGCTAAATTTCACCAAAATTGAGAATTCGGACTAGTTCTGTACACATGTTATTCTCGTAAATGCATGCATTCTATCCTTAACCGATATCAGTTATCACTTTTCGCGGAAATCAAGACATCATTCAATTAAATTTATAACAGTTATTTAATGCTTATTGGGGCGAACTTATATATTTGCAACTGTATGTTAGGTATTGCGCATTTAGTACAAAATAAATTCATATATGATCAAAAGTATAAATCATAAACGTCATGAACGGATAGTATAATCTCATGTGCACATTCCTTTCGTGCTTGCTGGCGATTCATCAGTAGGAGCCGGTATTGCGCTCTATGCTCACTATATATTTTGGTAATGGATGTTGGAAATTTGGTCGGTCCAAACTTTTATAGGATTGTGTAATTCTTTCGTAGTGAAGCTGTCTTCAACTAAAGTCTTCGACAATGCGACTTCAAATCCAACTCGCTATAAAAGAAACTTAGTAAACAACCTAGCAAACAGAATCAGGAAGATCTGCTCTGAACACAAGATTGAGGAAGAACTGGGCTAGCTCAGGAAAATTTTGCTAATGATCAACTACCTAGAGCGTTTTATTGATGTCAACATCAGACCACGGCAGATTCGTACTAGAGAGGATACCGTCAAGCAGGTTTTCCTAAACTTACCATTTAGAGGCGACGTACCAGCCTCAATAATTGCACGGCGGCTGAATAGAATAACTAAGGACAACTTTCCCAGTGTTAAAGGTAATAGGATATTTAGTACACCGAGAATCATGAGGTTGGATGCCAAAGATCAATTGCCAATTCTCTCCAAATCATTCATAGTCTACAAATTCTCATGTATGTGCGGTAGCACATATATCGGACGTACGAAGAAGCAATTGATAGGCAGAATCCAGCAACATTTGCCACAGAAATTGATTAACAAAGGCTTGGCACCGTCAGGAAAATCAGCTATTTCCGATCATATATTGGCAACGGGGCACCCTGTCAATTCGACCAATTTCACAATTCTACATAAAGCAAAATCAGAAAAATTATTATTTATCTATGAAGCCCTTTACATAAAACAACAAGCACCTGACCTTAATATTAAAAAGTTTCATCAACATGATATTCATATCGAATGGCCAAGAATAATAAAATTCAACAACAATCTACTAGTATCCAGTCAAGAACAAATGGGCCCTCGACTAGAATCAACAAACATACAATCGGATTGGCAACAAACTGAAGTGGAAATAACAGAGGCGCATACGGTGACAGAAGTTTCCAAACAATGTGAGCGCTTAACACTACAATCCACACTGGCGCTGTTACCATGTAGAAATGATAAATTTGCGCAACAAGGTGAAACGATCAACAATGGGAAAAATAGCACTTGTATATGTAACAGTGAACAATGCGCACAAATGGTTAATTCTCAAGCCATCAATAATGACAAGATCTCAGACATCACTTCGCAATACTGCGAGAATGACCTTTACATACAAACACGTATACACAACACAAACACAAACGCATACACACTCACCAACTAGTCAAAACAAGAAACATCAGTAAAAACGAGTCAGATTTGGTACCACTAGCATAATCAATTAAAACCCAAAATGTATAAATATGTATGATTGTATAAGAGATGATTAGTATTCACGAAATAAATGGCGTTTATCCACTTTGTTATTTATGTGTTCTGTATTCCTAATTATAATTATACTGTGTTAAATTAAAAAGGCATGGATATTATATATATATATACTTATATATTAGAAGAAATTTTAGTACTATCTATGCAATGAAGAATTAGTTGACTGTATGTAATATTTAGAATTTATCATAAACATAAATACATAAAAAATTTTAAACCCATATTAAAATAATTGCATCTTATGATAAAATCGGAAAAGAAACGTTTGTGGTTAAATACGAGTCTACATTAATAATCGTGTTATGCATATAGGAGACGCGACATAGACCTTTTTAATTAGCAGGAATATAATGGAAAGGTGTATGAACAATTTAATAAGGGTTACAATTTCAATTAAATAACTAAACGTCATATTTATAGAACACATCACAAACATGAGCTAAAGAATTTTTAGCTCAACTCGCCCAATCAGTGATTGTTCAATTGTATAGCCTATTTATATTCATGGCAAAATCTGCATAAAGTTAATATTCGTGACTACACAGAAATTTTGCAGCTGACAATTTCAATCAATATCAATTAATGCGGGACTACTATAGGTGAGAGCCGCATATTTAAATTTACTTTCCATATATGTGCATTGCAGTTTGGTCCCCGCTAGTCAGTTTGTCGTCGTAATCTGATGATGACCATGAAAGTTCGAAACGCGTGAGTACGCGTGAGTTCGCGTGACTGACGGTAGTTTTTCTATGTTTTTCGACAACTGTTTATGTACAATTGGATTGATGTGTTTTTATGAAGCTCACAAACTTGATTTTAAAATTTTTCAATATGTACACCATACATAAATGCTTAAAAGTTTACTTTTTCTTCAAAAATATATAAAAATCTTTGGATTGTTAGGGTAGAGTTTCACCCGAATCTATCTGTTAGAAAATGACATACAGACGCATCAGTATGGGGATCTATTTCGTAATTTCCAAGATATACAACTCTTAACACGATACATCTTATTGGTTTTTAGAGTAGGCAAACGTTCTGTGTGAGATAATAGTTTTTTGGTTTATCACAGACCAATTCTCTCTTTTATTATTATTTTTTAAATTATTATTATGCCAGACCACTTTAAACGCTAATCCCATAGATTTTTATCTGTAACATAAAAAAAAGTTTTAGCCATTTAAAAAAGTTGCTTTGATTCATTCACAGTCTCGATTGCTGAATACTTGATTTTTAACTTAGTTTAAGTGGCCTTTTTTAGTTTTATCTTATATGTTTGGTAATGCAAAATATGTTTGCTTTTTATAGCGCTGTCTGTATTGGATAAATTGGAAATAATTTAGTTGGAATTTTTATATTGTATGCTCATTTCATTTTTCCTAATGCCGCTCTTTGCATTCACCAACGAATGACTCCATTACCAATCATGTTTATGCTAATATGTGGAAGCTGTTTACTGTTCCCTTGTTCATAGGATTAGTCACGGTTTTTTCATAAAACCGAAAGAAAAACAAAACCCACGTATGTGAAATCGATCACTAATTTCGTATCTCTATTTTTATATATTGGAATTTAGAACCGGAGATAAAAATTCTGTTCCTAATATTTTATCTGTGGCTTTTGTGATACTTTCGGTATCATAAAGCACTGGCTAATACTGTGACCAATGGAACAGGGTATATATTTGCCTAATTAGATGAACAGTAGTTGCGCTGTCGGTGACAACAATTACTTTAATAAAGGTTGTCATCTAGTTATAAACACCTGACCCTTTATGTGCATACATTAACCATAATAAACTAGGCATTGTATAGTGTAGAAAAGGTAATTCATTCAGTAGACCGGTTTCGTCCTTATTGGGATTTTTTCACATAATGTCCATAGTTTGCCGCGGACAAGGCTCGAAACTGAGCTCGTCTGCGTCGGAATTTGTTGCTCTAACCACTAAGCCGCACTAAAATACGAAAATTAAGGGGCAATAGAGCGAGTAAAAGGTAGATCGAGTTCCGCTTTAGCGTTCACATATTTTTCAGCTGGCTTAGTTTTGATTACGTCCACCATCAGTCTGCCTCTACTTTGTGCGAACAACAAAATTTCACGGCAGTCTGCATCGAGCGTTAACTACAATCTGAATTGTACTTATGGGTAATCACATCTAGGCAGATGCAGTAGATAATTGATTTGGCGATAATTGGTGAGCATTATAACTTAGACCGGTGTTGCACTTAGATCTATAGCTAAACATATTCTGTGTTGTGCAAAATGCGACTAGAAAACATCACGCTTTTACATTTTAATTAAAGCTAGGTGTGCGAGTTTGCTGCCCTCTCTCTGCAGGCCATTGCAATAAATAGACGTTGCCCAGATCTGTGCAAGCAATTACAAGTTGTTCGTGCACTGTTAATACTATGGTGCTTTTGAAGCTCATGCTAAACTTTGTTTATTTATTGCTATAATACGTATATACTATATATATATATATATATATATATATATATATATATTTAGTGTTTAAAGGAAATGTTGTGTACAATGGGGTATTTCAAAAATACCTAATCTTCGTTTGCGACGAGATTCGGCTGTTTTATTGTCAATGTTTTTCTTCAGATTTTTTTGCATTTACTTTCGAATGCTTTTTCGCAATTCGACACGTACACATTTCGTTTGCAAAGCTTAATGTTTACTTATATACTGTTGGTTGCAGTGAACTAATGTGTATATGTATGTATGTAAATATATATATATATATATATATATATGTATATATATATATATATATATATATTGACAATTGAAACTATTTCTAAATTACTGTTACTCCAGTAAGTCCAAAAACGCTGGGCTTGATCAATTTCAGTTAGCTCATTTCGCGATAATCATTACATCATTCAATTTAATATATAACAACCAATATATATGTAATTGATGTATACTTATTAGTAGATTTCATAAATATTAATTATGTATTGTTTATAATAAGTCATTCGTGGTTCTGCATGTGTATGAGTGTGTGCTCGCGTATTTAATAAGTGTGGAGCCTACGTTATATGCAATTACAAGCTGTCGTATGTTCATCTAAGTGAATTTCTGGTAATCCAATACAAGCTTGTGACGTTTCACTAGATAACCATTATATATATATATATATATATATATATATATATATATATATATATATATATATATATAACATAAACGACTGCGAAGTCTTCAGATAGATGCCTATTGCATGCACGTGTACGTTCATCCAAGTGAAACTACAGTGATGGCATGTCATTTGAAGTTCAATTAATTCCAATTCCTTACGTTATTAACTAATTTATTACTAACTTTTGATAATTTTATCCTGCATTTAATTTATAACTATTGTATGTTTATTACTTATCTCTCTCTACCCAGCGAAATAACCGATATTTACGGCATATCGCATAGCCCGAATGATACAAATAGTAAGACGTGTGTAGAATGAAAATATTGATGTAAATGTGAATGACTGTGGATTAGATTTTTTCTTAGATATTACGTACCTAGTAACAAATTAGTTCAAATAGGACCAGAAAGATTTACCAAAGTTAGCATCTACGGAAGATATAGCATGTTGGAGTAACAGGTGTTCATAAGTCTTAATTCTCAGTTTTGAATAAATTTAGCCTATCCAGAAATCCATCGTGTCGAAAACCAGTATAAGCTCGGTAGTTTCAAAACCATTGTTTTGGTGCCATTTACAGGCACGGTATATATTATATATGCAGTGAGTTGGCCTTGAAGTTGCATTGTTGAAGACTTTACACGAAACACCAGTGTACATGATGTTTTACTTTTCTTTCCTACTGAATTTGGTACATATTTCTAGGTCTATTTGAAATATTTTTCACTATGTACGCAATACACATTTGCATATATATATATATATATATATATATATATATATATTTATTTATTAGCTCTTCACAACCAGCAATTTGTGACTATTATTGGAATCATATGTTGATTAATGAAAAGGCAACCTTAGAAAAAATGAAGACACGGCCACTCAAGCTGAGGAATGATTCGAAAGCAAATTCTTGATAATTTCTTTATTTTTTTTTAATTCCATTTTTACTCTGTACTTTATCTTCAGGCGAAATTCTTGCCAGTTTTCTTTTCATGTGATCTAAAGAGGGCTCTTCGTAGTATGACGGCTCAACAACCTTGTCGATTCATGGCACAAGTCACTGAAAACAACGGCTGTCGTTTGAACGCGGTTCAGCATGAATGTCTATGCCTCTGGTTGCAATTGTTCGCTAGCCTTTCATTCTTTCCGGATGGGCAACTAATGCTCATTAAACTGCCAGGTAAGTCGACATTGTATTTTTCGCTAACATCTGTCAATTAGTTCTAATGCTCCTGATCAGGATTTGGACTAGTAATTTTGGTTCATTTATTTATTTATTCTTGTTAATTGATTACTTTAACTCTTTCAGTACTTTAAAAGAAACATGCTGCGCGACAGAGAATAGAATATTTACTTGATTATCGGTTTGCGATCCGTTTTGTTTGATCGGATCTTTCAGTACTTGTTTATCGTTTGTACGGCTCTGAAAGATGACTCTTGATTTTGTGGAGACTAGATCAGTCGGGTTATTTATCACCAGGAAATCAGCAAATTTGGCCACTCAAAGAGTGGTATGATAACTTACGTAAACAAGTATATAGCATTCGGCTCATTTTTATTATAATAATAATAATTTATTAATGGATCAGTGATTTTCAAGGTAGCCTTTATTTATAGCCAGTTGGTGTTTCTTCTCTGTGGCTGCGCTCTTTACTAATCGTTCCGTGATTAATTACTTTGACCCTCGATACAAATCTAAAACTTCTCGTGAAAGGCTTTGCTCACGTGTACGACCGCCATGAGTAACTAGGTGGAGGATAACGGGTACCGTGCCTCTTGTGTAATAGGGAAAGACTCACTGAAACACGCCAAATGGACTGATAATTGCCGTAATTAACCCTTGTTTGCCGCGTAAGCAGACGTATGATTTGTTTACTGACTTCGAATTTGTAACATTTAGCTTCGCGCATAGACGCGTTTTCGTAGTTGCTTTCCACTCCGAGGCTAGAATTACATTGAGCGTTTCACAGCGCGTCTCAGTGTGGCTTAACACGGGGAAAAAGGTTTCTAGTTCCGTATTAATGCGAGTGCATTCCAGCTAGTTATAATGTTGCCTTTCTGCTATTCATTGCTGTAGTAAATATTTGGTTTGGAGAGCTATTAACTTTCGTTGAGCCTACTCTATTGTCCGTGTTTGCAAACTTGTGCTGGAACTCATAAGTGTATACGTGCCAAACGTCAAAGGCTTTGCTTATGAAAAATATAATTTTGAAAAAATACCGGTATTTTTGTCTGATTTTGAGCTAAGTTTGCACATATCAATGGTTAAGTGTGATTTCAATGTCAAATTAGATCAGGATTGCGTTGGAGATGAAACTATATATTGGGAAGTCTAACTGAATTTAGCTAAGATGATAGCATCTGGCTGTCCAATCTTGCCCTTATCTATAGCTTGGTCGTGTTGAAAACGATTTTCCAGAACTACAGTGGTATCTATCTTCAGGCAATAGTGATATTGTCAATGCTGTTGGGACGATAACATCCTCCCATTTTGATAGACCTCATTCAGGTAAGCAGACGGTGGTTGTTCTCGTCTAGATTGCGAGCAAATTCAACGGGTTGTCTACTTGTTCAGTAAATGGATTTGTCAACTGTCTTTTGACAACTAAAATCTAATTGCAGTTCAGCTGCTTGCGGCCGAATACCCGTGCACAGAAAACATATTTGTAACTTTTGGACAATTAGAGGTTCAGAATAATCATTATGTGTGTATGACCACAATGTAAAGGAGGAAATCTGTTAAAAAGTGAGTGTAAGCTTACTGTTTTCGTCAACCACAAATTGGTTAGTGCTATCACTATACTCTGCAGTAGCTAATTTTGAGGCCGAGAACGCTCCAAATGCTCTATTTGGGGCTGGCGTGAATACGGAAGAAATTCCACACAGAAGTACACGAATTCAGATGAAGCAAAGTCAGAAGACTAGTTTAAGCAACAATCGACCCGCAGAAGTGTGGTTAAGTTTTATTGATTGCTGGACAATATTTGTGCTGTTCCTTATTAATTTTCAAGGTGTTGCATATTTATGGAAATGTAACTTTTAGCCTAATTCAACAAATCGCGAATAAAATACCACTGAAATCTTCATGTATTTACAAAAGATGTACATTCATTCATTGAGCTCCAACTGATTAAAAAAAGTTATTATCTAATATCATGGTAGCCAACTATAAATCAAACAAGCTTTCAGCGAATTTGTGTAAAACGGTTAAATTGAACAAGGATTTTCGTAGCACCAAGAGATGGTCACCCACTTGTATCGCATTCCAGAAAAACTTCCAGCTAACCATCTTGATTTGCCGGGATGTAGAGAAGATGTGCGTCTCTGAAACAAATGTTCTTTGGTTCGATTCCTGTCCGCAGTTCTGGCTAGTAACCAAAACTTATGTAATAATTTAAAAATCATTGCCGAGAAGATGGACTCGATTTACCATTTTATTTAATTCATTTTACAAACGAAAGATATATTTTTCTGTATGAGCATGTTTGTATATGTACTTGTTTAATTATCATTAAATTGCTGTGATCAATAAATATTTACAGCTAACTTCACTTTTTTACATAATTGCGATTTGTCGCATTGGAAAAATTTGGCAGCTTTTGTCCTTTTAGCTATAATAGTAATATTGGTAATTTATTGGGCAATATGTGTACTGTTGATAGTGATTATCAAAAAATTAATGATAATATATTAGTTACTCATATCTAAGCATTTGTTATTTGCTTTGC
Source organism: Eudiplozoon nipponicum (assembly GCA_029291075.1). Classification (NCBI taxonomy): domain Eukaryota; kingdom Metazoa; phylum Platyhelminthes; class Monogenea; order Mazocraeidea; family Diplozoidae; genus Eudiplozoon; species Eudiplozoon nipponicum. The sequence goes on along the minus strand of JAQBSW010009897.1, from coordinate 718 downwards.
AAGCTGAATGTTAGGCGATTAACAAGACGACCATTTTTTCATGTTGTTGTGAAAACGCCGACGGCACTGTTAAAGACATTTACAACTCGTGAGACTGGTGCGACACCGAACTGTGTTATTGCCGCATTCTGGTTTTTTTCAACGTTTCTGCCCCCGGGTAATTTATGTTCAGTTTAAACGCACACGCATATCCAAACCCACTGGCACAGCATTTGACCACGTGTTCTGTATTTAGGGTGACTTTTGTCTCGTGTACGAATCAGGTTAATGAAACTATAATTTCATTGATTCTCATTTTCTGTTAAATGTTTACTTGCTGCATGGCTTAGCGTAGGGTTTTTTAAACTGATTTACTGAATTACTTGTATGTTATGAAGCCAAATATTAATGCTTGAATGAAGGGATACGTTGTACCGTAAAAACAGGTAAAATGTGATATTGCGTTAGTTCGTTTGTGAGGCGTTACACTTAGTAAAATATGCAGGTTTAATGTTTACAAAATCGATGAATGCGCAGGTAGTGGTAACAATTCTTTATATCAAGGTTACGAGCTTTAAATAAACGCCAATTGCAGTTATTTAACCAATCATCGACTAACATAGCAAAACTGCCGCCGGTCACATGTACTGACGCTTTTCGAACTTCCATGGTCATCATCAGAGTACGACGGAAAACTGACTAGTGAGGATAAAACCTCAATGCATATATATATATATAT
>JAQBSW010009896.1:0-26685 GCA_029291075.1 Eudiplozoon nipponicum | reverse complement strand
CCAAGCTATAAAGGACGTAACGGAACCCCGAACCGTACGCCAGTTGCGAAGGTTCTTGGGCATGATCAGCTATTATCGTCGATTCATTCCAGGTCTAGCCGGAATTCTTGGATCGTTAACACGCCATCTCACTCGTGAAAAGAGCACGATCAAGAAGTCTTGGCCTATAATCTTGAGTCCGGAAGACCGAGAAAAATTCCAAAAGGCCAAGGATATGTTAAGTGACGTAACCACATTAGCACCTGTAGATTGGGAAAAACCTTTCGAACTAATCACAGATGCCTCAGATGTTGCATTAGGGGCAGTGCTACAGCAAAGAGATCAGGACATAGTAAGACCGATTGGGTTTTATAGCCGTAAGCTTAATGATCGAGAAAAACGTTATGATACGTTTGGCAAAGAGCTTCTAGCAGTGTATGCCGCAGTGCTACACTTCGAGCATTACTTAGACGGGCATAAGTTTAAGTTATTGACCGATCATAAGCCATTGATCAGCATACTTGGTAAAACAGCTAGGCTTAATTACTCTCGTAGAGTGAATTCCCAAATAACACGGTTAGCAGAGTTCGATTTCACTGTGTCTCATATTGCTGGTAAGGAGAATGTGGTAGCCGATGCACTTAGCCGACCGAATGAAGCTGATGTCGAGCTGATATTTCAAGGTCCATTGAAGAATTTAGACAATTCAATGCCTGATTTAGTTAGTCAAATCGAGGAAGCGCAAGGATCGGATCCCTTTACATTAGTATTGTCCAAAAGACCAGGATATGTTCGTAAGCTCATAAGTGGCAAGTGGTTGTTATGCGAAACATCTAGAAGTCAACCACGACCATATGTGCCATTGGAGTTACGGGCCAAGATTATCCAAGTGTTGCATGACATGGGTCATCCATCCATTAAAGCCACCATTCGATTGATCAACGACAGATACGTATGGCCGCACATGTCTAAAGACATACGGGTATGGGTAAGAGCCTGTGCCAAGTGTCAAACGTGTAAGGTGTGGAGACATACCAGAACCGAGATAAAGAATATTGGGATACCAATTGGACGGTTCAGACACGTACACATAGACATTGTCGAGATGCCTGAAGTAAATGGAAACAAATACTTGCTGACAATGGTAGATAGATTTAGTCGTCAATTTGAAGTGGCGATTTTAAAAGACATGACAGCGCAAGAAGTCTTGTTCGCGTTTCTACATAATTGGATATCGCGTTATGGTGTTCCGGAAAAGGTCACTAGTGATCGCGGTAGTCAATTTATGTCCGAGCTTTTCGTAAGATCCCTCAACATCATGGGATTCACTTTAATACATACTAGCGCGTATAACCCACGAGCGAATGGAATGGTAGAAAGGCTACATCGTGAACTAAGAGCTGCATTAAGGTGTACTAGTGGAACAAGCTGGATACACGATCTTCCTATAGTACTACTCGCCATGCGCAACAGATATAGGGCACAATTAGGTACTTCCATAGCAGAACTGGTTTATGGAGAACCATTAAGATTGCCTGCAGATCTTCTAATAGAAACTCCAAGTAGTCTTGATTGGGCTTCTAGTTATGTAGATTGGTTCGTAGGAGCACTTAGAGATAAGATGTGTCGTTTAGCTCCGACCAAGACTAGAAAAGCTAAAACCAAATGCTATGTGTCCTCTGATCTAAGATCGGCTTCGCATGTGTATATAACTAATGAAAATAGGAAGAACTGCCTAACACCATTTTATAAAGGACCATACAAGGTCAAGAGGATGACTGACAAGAATGTCATCATAGAAATAAATGGCATTGAGGATTGTGTTACGTTGGATCGTTGCATTCCCCAGTTTATCTGGATTGACGGTATGACTGAATTAACAGATGCGTTGAATGACCGTTCCATGGGCGAATCGAATGTGTGCAATCCCCCCATACAGGCACATAATGAAATGCAGAACTCTGAAGACGCATTGTCTAATATAGCAAAATCTTATTCTACTGAATCACAGCATGAAAACTATTTGTCGATACAAGATGATTTTGAAGAACCAGTAAAAATTGTACCGGGCGAGATGATGACGTCAGGTGCGCCATTAGGCACAACTCGCTCTTGAAGAGTGCCACGTCAGCCGAAAAATTTTGATTACGTCTATTATTAGCCGTCTTTTTTTGAGAAGGTGGTGTATGTGGAGGAAGTTAAATCCTCCGCCTTAAGTAAAATAACATTGACTGATAAATTTAAACAACCATGGCTGATTGTAACGAATTTTATTTAAAAAGAATTTTTTCTTTTTATTTTTCCAGAACATTCTTTGTTTAAATACTTCATTTTGAATTGTGCGCTATTTTGAGTTTTTCGAGTGTCTCGTTCCTTGACTGGTCTTGTTAATTTTTGTCTGCTGCATTTTAAAATTTTTCTCTAGTAAATGAATACATCTCATCAAATATACTGTAACGACACAAATCAATCGCCGACATATTGCGTAAATTAAATTCAAATTTATTTACGTTGCACCAATGAGAAAAAAGCGAAATTGCCGTTTAACCACGTTTAACCACGTTTAACCAATAGTATGCAAGTACACATATTGCATGCTATTTAAGCACGGTAATTTACCATGCAAGTCAGTTGGTCGTATCTACGTTCTGCCTCGTGTTACACATGTGCGTGCTGTCGGCTGTCAATACCTACGCTGGATATTGATTTGTTTCACCAACAATTGGCAACATTCGTGACTCACCGTGTTGCACTTCAGCCAGCAAGACGAGCCAATTAATGCAGAACTTCAACCAAGTTGTCTTCACATGATAACAACAGCAGGAACCACAACCAGAGTCCACCCAAGGAACAGAACATCAACTTACATATATATAACTTACGCGAACGCCGCCAAGGCCCTCTTAAGGGCCCCCATATCAGTAACTAATCTCTATTCAGAGCACCTTAACCGAGTTTGTAACGTCGTACGGCATTTACTTGAAGCCGGGGCGTTTACAATACTACTCCATCAATTGCTTTTGTTCTAATATAATATAATATTGAAAGGAGGAGTTCTGGAACAGGTAATTTGATTCATTCTGTTGTTCACGTATATCTCTTTCCAGATTATTTGTTCGGGAATTGTCAAGAAACATCGTTCGCATTCCGATTGCCTAACATTAAGTGTTGATTTAATTGGTAAACTAATTACCATGGATAAAGATATTAAATTGGAGGACACAAGTAGGTTAGTGCAGGATATTGCGGAATTGAACCTTGGAGATGTAAACGGTAATATAAGCCTATCAGACTCTACTGTGAATTTTAGGACTTCAAGCGATCTGGCATCTATGGGGCTTTCAGACTCGAATAGGTTAGGGGCCTCAACAAAATTTGGCGACCGCGCCAGTCCAAGAATTTTAAGTCTCCCACAGTACATATCAGAAAAACATTCAAGTTGGGTAAACCCCATGGAGAAATTTGTTGCAGCATGGATGGCGTTGCCTGAAAATTTCCGAAATGCTTTGGAAAATTTCAGAGACAGAATTGTGGAAGAAAAGCCGTACAATGTTTTTGAGTTATTAATGGCTGAAATTCAACAGAGATATCAGCCTGGAAGATCAGCGAAAATGTGCGAATTATTACGCTTAGAAAAAATGGGGCGTCAATTACCGTCCGAATTTTATGAACGCCTTTGCACAAAAGCTTCCAGGTTGAATATATCTAGAGATGTAGTCAACTCCATTTTCACAGCTGAGCTACCAATTAGGCTTAGAACAACATTGGAAGTATTCGACACAATGAGCATAGATTGGCCAACTAAACTCAGAGGGTTAGACGGCGTGTATAAACAGCAGGAACCACAAGTACATGCTGTAATAGCAGATTCTGTCACGATGCAGCCAGTCAGGGCAGATACCGAAAACAACCTGACTATACAAGAAACCTTGCGTTTCTTATGTAGAGAAGTTGCTAGCTTACGTAGTGATATTGCACAACTTCAGAATCAGGGTAAGTATAATAAACATCGAAGGAGTCACTCGCGTCAACGCTTCGAAGGGCCACGCGGATGGTGTAAGGCACATTGCGAATACGGACGCAGTGCGAAATGCCAAGGTGAGAATTGTATTTACCCGCGATTAGGTGGACCCAGATGGAAAGGAAGCACAAAACCGGTAGAGAGAAATCCATCACCGGGAAAAGGACAAAACCCCCGCTAGTAGGAGCCGTAAGGGGGTTCCATTGCAAAGGCTCCCAGATATGCCTTTAAAAGGCATACTCAAAGCGAAAGATGCGACTAGAGCAAATAGCACCGATATAGAAGGCAAGAGAGTCCGATTCTCACTAAGCGGAGATCTTGAAAACATTGCCGGATTATCCAGCAACAAGTTCATTATTAAGGATGAATTATCTGGATTAGAATTTCTCATCGATACGGGTGCTGAGGTAAGCATAGTTAGGTCAGACGTGATGGAAGCAGATTGCCCCACATTTGATTATCAACTATGGGCCGCTAACGGTAGTCCGATAGGAGTGAAAGGGATGAAAGAAATGTCGGTAACGTTAGGCCAGAAATCTTCCTTCAAATGGAATTTTCTAGTAGCCGATGTCAAGGACCATATCATTGGCATGGATTTCTTGACACATTTCAAGCTGACATTAGACCCAAGGCTAGGACTATCGCAGAAGTCGAAGGGATATCAACACCTACTGAGTCTAACACATCGGCAGTTAGAACAGTTCTTTTACCTCGTCCAACAGTCGCACATGACTTTGCCGATATAATCGAGAAGCACCTAGCAGTGTTTCAACCTTTCAGTGCCAAAAGGATAGGTTTGAAGACAGGAATAGAACACCAGATAGAATTGGTGGCTCAGTTGCCTTGTTCACCAAAGGCTCAACCATTGGCACAACACAAGCAACAGGTTGCTTTGTCCAAATTTCACCAATTGCGCGAAGAGGGGATTTGTAGAAGGTCAAATTCCAATCCCCAATAGTGGTTGTTCCCAAACCTGAACCGGGTCAATGGAGGGTTTGTGGGAATTATCGTCTATTAAACTCAGTGACGAAGGGTGATTCTTATCCTCTCCCTAACCAGAGTACTTTACTCCGAGATATAATGGGATATGAGGTTTATTCAACTTTAGATCTCCAGAAAGCGTACTATCAGGTACCAATGAAGGAAAGTTCGATACCACTCACCGCAGTCAGATTTCCAGGAGGGGGATCGCATGAATTTCTTCGAATGCCTTTTGGTTTGAAAAATGCCAGTCAGACATTCCAGCGTTTGGCTGAAGAAATCCTTCAGAATTGTCCATTTGCGAGGGTATATATAGACGACATAATAATTTTTAGTCGCTCCCGAAATGAACATCGTACGCATTTGGAAACGGTTTTGACCAGGCTGGAACAATATGGATTAGTGGTCAAACCTAATAAGAGTAATATCGGTTGCTCTTCAGTTAAATACCTTGGTCATATACTTTCCAAAGACGGAATTAAACCTTTGGAAGATAAGATCCAAGCTATTAAGGACGTAACGGAACCCCGAACCGTACGCCAGTTGCGAAGGTTCTTGGGCATGATCAGCTATTATCGTCGATTCATTCCAGGTCTAGCCGGAATTCTTGGATCGTTAACACGCCATCTCACTCGTGAAAAGAGCACGATCAAGAAGTCTTGGCCTATAATCTTGAGTCCGGAAGACCGAGAAAAATTCCAAAAGGCCAAGGATATGTTAAGTGACGTAACCACATTAGCACCTGTAGATTGGGAAAAACCTTTCGAACTAATCACAGATGCCTCAGATGTTGCATTAGGGGCAGTGCTACAGCAAAGAGATCAGGACATAGTAAGACCGATTGGGTTTTATAGCCGTAAGCTTAATGATCGAGAAAAACGTTATGATACGTTTGGCAAAGAGCTTCTAGCAGTGTATGCCGCAGTGCTACACTTCGAGCATTACTTAGACGGACATAAGTTTAAGTTATTGACCGATCATAAGCCATTGATCAGCATACTTGGTAAAACAGCTAGGCTTAATTACTCTCGTAGAGTGAATTCCCAAATAACACGGTTAGCAGAGTTCGATTTCACTGTGTCTCATATTGCTGGTAAGGAGAATGTGGTAGCAGATGCACTTAGCCGACCGAATGAAGCTGATGTCGAGCTGATATTTCAAGGTCCTTTGAAAAGTTTAGATGATTCAATGCATGATTTCGTTAGTCAAATCGAGGAAGCGCAAGGATCGGATCCCTTTACATTAGTTTTGTCCAAAAGACCAGGATATTTTCGTAAGCTCATAAGTGGCAAGTGGTTGTTATGCGAAACATCTAGAAGTCAACCACGACCATATATTCCGCTGGAGTTACGGGCCAAGATTATCCAAGTGTTACATGACATGGGTCATCCATCCATTAAAGCCACCATTCGATTGATCAACGACAGATACGTATGGCCGCACATGTCTAAAGACATACGGGTATGGGTAAGAGCCTGTGCCAATTGTCAAACGTGTAAGGTGTGGAGACATACCAGAACCGAGATAAAGAATATTGGGATACCAATTGGACGGTTCAGACACGTACACATAGACATTGTCGAAATGCCTGAAGTTAATGGGAACAAATACTTGCTGACCATGGTAGATAGATTTAGTCGTCAATTTGAAGTGGCGATTTTAAAAGACATGACAGCGCAAGAAGTCTTGTTCGCGTTTCTACATAATTGGATATCGCGTTATGGTGTTCCGGAAAAGGTCACTAGTGATCGCGGTAGTCAATTTATGTCCGAGCTTTTCGTAAGATCCCTCAACATCATGGGAACCACTGTAATACATACTAGCGCGTATAACCCACGAGCGAATGGGATGGTAGAAAGGCTACATCGTGAACTGAAAGCTGCATTAAGGTGTACTAGTGGAACAAGCTGGATACACGATCTTCCTATAGTACTACTCGCCATGCGCAACAGATATAGGGCACAATTAGGTACTTCCATAGCAGAACTGGTTTATGGAGAACCATTAAGTTTGCCTGGTGATCTTCTAATAGAAACTCCAAGTAGTCTTGATTGGGCTTCTAGTTATGTAGATTGGTTTTAGGAGCACTTAGAGACAAGATGTGTCGTTTGGCCCCGACCAAGACTAGAAAAGCTAAAACTAAATGCTATGTGTCCTCTGATCTAAGATCGGCTTCGCATGTGTATATAACTAATGAAAATAGGAAGAACTGCCTAACACCATTTTATAAAGGACCATACAAGGTCAAGAGGATGACTGACAAGAATGTCATCATAGAAATAAATGGCATTGAGGATTGTGTTACGTTGGATCGTTGCATTCCCCAGTACATCTGGATTGACAGTATCACTGAATTAACAGATGCGTCGAATGACCGTTCCATGGGCGAATCTGATATGTGCAATCCTCCATACAGGCACATAATGAAATGCAGAACTCAGAAGACGCGTTGTCTAATATAGCAAAATCTTATTCTACTAATTCACAGCATGAAAACTATTTGTCGATACCAGATGATTTTGAAGAACCAGTAATAACTGTACCGGTCGAGATGACGACGTCAGGGGCGCCATTATCACTAACTCGCTCTTGAAAGAGTGCCACGTAGACAAAAATTTTGATTACGTCTGTATTAGCGTCTTTTTGAAGGTGGTGTATGTGGAGGAAGTTAAATCCTCCGCCTTATGTAAAATAACATTGACTGATAAATTTAAACCACCATGGCTGATTGTAACGAATTTTATTTAAAAAGATTTTTTTCTTTTTATTTTTCCAGAACATTCTTTGTTTAAATGCTTCATTTTGAATTGTGCGCCATTTTGAGTTTTTTGAGTGTCTCGTTCCTTGATTGGTCTTGTTAATTTTGGTCTGCTGCATTTTAGCATTTTTCTCTAGTAAATGAATACATCTCATCAAATATACTGTAACGACACAAATCAATCGCCGACATATTGCGTAAATTAAATTCAAATTTATTTACGTTGCACCAATGAGAAAAAAGCGAAATTGCTGTTTAACCACGTTTAACCAATAGTGTGCAAGTAGACATATTGCATGCTATTTAAGCACGGTGATTTACCATGCAAGTCAGTTGTGGAATTTGCATTCTACCTGCTTCACGCGTGTGCGTTCTGTCGGCAGTCAATACCTACGCTGGTGATTTCATAGTTTCACCAACAACTAACTACATCCGTGACTCATCTTGTTGCGGTATACCGGAGAGACGAGCCAATTAAGTGCAGAATCTGCAGGAGTAAGCGTTTCGTTAAAGTTTATTTATACATTTTCATATTGCTTATAAATTTATGCTTTTAAGATCCCGTAAGATTGTTAAAATGTCAGGTCCAATTTTAGATATTGATGTTCCTGCTTGGGATGGAGATAGTGAGCTATTCTTTATGCGCGTAGACTCCGCTTTCTCCCCGTTTTCTGATTATGAAAGTCATCAAAAACTGTCGAAGGTTTTTGCTAAACTACCTTCTGAATTGCAGCGACGAATTTATCCTATGTTTCAGGCCATTAGGAATCTACCTAATCCCATTTTGGGCCTACAAAACGAGGTAGAATCCTTGCTTGGACCCACGGAAACTGAGCAGATAATTAACAAATATGCGCAGTTAGATATGCCAAATCTTAGTTCCATCAAAATACTGAGGGAATTACGGAAACGTTGGTATAAAACCAACATTTCTGACCATGAGGCTAAGGTGGTTTTTATTAACAATCTTCCCCAAACATTAAAACTCTTTGCCAGACAGCTCCCCAACACTCTCTTTATAGATGACTTATCTGAGAGATGTGAGTTAGAATATAGGGTTTTGGAACCCAAAGTGAATCCATCATCCTTTTCTTCACCCCCGCAAGATGATAGAATCTTCTTTTTAGAGAGAACAGTGGCGAACATGGCCAAAGTTCTAGAAGGATTGGCCATTACCAAATCCGAGATAAATCAAGTGAATTCTCGACCAAAATTCGTTTCCAAGTCAAATTATAATGGTAGGCGGCGATCGAGATCTCCGCAATCATTTAATAAATATGCTCCAAAGAACTGGTGTTATAACCCCCAGAAGTTTTTTATGCTTGCCAAGTTTGTCTTTGTCGTTCCGAAGAATTTCCGAATGAGTGTCAATTTCCACAGCTGACGGAGAGGACAACAGACCGCAGGAACAAGGGTGCATCAGTATCGGGAAACGTCTGGCGCAGGAAGTAGAAGACCGTACTTTCTGCACATCAACGGCATCAACGGTATCAACGGCGCTACAGGGAAGAAGCCAACTACAATCCGACATCCCTGTCGACTCTTTTCGTTCACGCCGAATTTTTCACATAGAGAACCAAACAGACAATGCCGGTCGCTATCACCAGCCTACTTGTTTGCATGACCCGGCCAAACAGCCCAACGAACTTCTGCACCTTCTTGATTTCAAAACTGGCGAAGAGTACATCGTAGACACAGGTGCAGCAGTCTCAGTTATCAAAGGTGATTCAATGGCCGAGATGTCGCTAGGCGTTCTTCTCGCAACAGCTACAGGCGAGCCCATACCAACTTATGGCTGCCAATACTGCACACTCAACATAGGTCTACGACTTGAATTTTCCCACAACTTCATCATTGCCAAGGTCTCACATAATATAATAGGCCTTCATTTCCTTCTAAAATTTCGGCTCATTGTTGATCTTGCCAATCAAAAAATCATCGATCCCTCCACCAGACTCGAACAACATTTTTGGACACTTGCCTCCGAGCGTTTGGAGTTACAGGTCATTTAGCCAACCCCAGTGCATCATTCAGCAGAAATATCAGCAGCTCTTCGAAAATACAAATCGCTTTTCGATCTTAACAAGTCAGAGCTACGAGTCTCCAACACGATGCATCATATCGTCACAGAAGGACAACCTATTGCACTCAAGAAGCGACCACTGGCTCCTGCTAAGCTGAAAGCTGCCCAGAAAGTATTCTCAAGGCTTTTGGAGGAGGGAATCATCAGACCATCGAAAAGTTCATGGGCGTCACCACTGCACTTATTCTCTAGATCAAACGGATCCTACAGAGCCTGTGGAGACTACCGTAAGCTAAATTCAGTGACAAAATCTGATGCGTATCCTATTCCAAATATCAACACTTTACTTGAAAAACTCAACGGCAGCAATTTCTTCTCAGTGACTGACCTCAGACAAGCGTACCATCACATACCGGTAGCACCAGAGGATATCGAGAAAACTGCAGTCATCACTCCATTTGGCCATTTCGAATATCTTTACATGCCTTTTGGACTCAAGTGTGCTACTCAGACATTTCAAAGATTCATAGACAATATACTTCGCGACGACTCTGCTTATTGTATGTCATATCTAGATGACATTATGGTATTCAGTCCAGATCTAGAATCTCATGCGAAACATCTACGAAATGTCCTCTCACGCTTATCCAACCACGGACTCAAGATCAACTGTGACAAGACGCAGATTGCAACTTCATCCGTCGACTTCTTAGGGCATCGTATCACGGCCCAAGGTATTCAACCGTTGCCGTCAAAGACGAATTCAATCAAGAATATCAAGTCACCAAGGACTTTGAGCGAGTTGCAGAAAATCCTGGGAGTACTAAACTATTATCGCAAGTTCCTTCCGGACCTTTCAAACAACTTTATCCTTTGTGCAGGCACCTGCGGAACCGAAAAGGACTTAGCAAGAATTCCATCATTGCTTGGTCATCCGAAGTCGAGGAATTACTTCGACTTTCCATCAACTCGTTAGCAAATGCCACAATGCTAACACATCCAGATTTTGAAAAGCCATTTCTACTCATGACAAATGCTTCTGAATTCGCTATTGGAGCCACGTTGGAACAAGAGATCGACGGATTTCGGAAGCGTATCAGTTTCTACTCGCGTACTCTCCAACCAGTAGAAACGAGGTACGACACTTTCGGCCGAGAACTTCTTGCCATCCACGACGCAGTGCGCCATTTCATCAGCATCATTGGCAGTGGCAGATTTGTTGTTTTCACAGATCATGCACCACTAGTTAGCGCACTTCGAAACGCAACTTCATCTATCGCCAAGTATCCTGCCAGAGTGAAAAGACAGCTTTCTCGTCTAAGCGAATGGCAATTTGACGTCTTTCACGTCAAGGGCAAACAGAACTTCATTGCATATGCCCTGTCCAGGCCAGACGTCTCTCTACAACCACCTTCGCCTTCACCATTCACTGTCAACTCCGTGGCACTCAGTGAACCTGCACTAACGCCAACTCTCATGCGAACTGAACAACGCGGTGACATTCACATTCAAAGATCAATAGCCCGTCACCCAACCAAGTTAAAAAGCCGTCTGTGGGAAGGCTTTCCAATTGTTTACTTCACGGGTACGCAGCCCAACAAGCCAGTTCTGCCGACCAGCCTTCAGAGGAAGGTTTTCGGTTCAATTCACTCAATTTCTCACCCAGGAAGCCAAGCGACTGTCCGACTTCTTACAGATCGTTTTTGGGGTCACAGACTTAGGCAGAATGTTAAACGATGGGTCTCAGAGTGTGCTATTTGTCAGAAAAACAAGATCACACGGCACACTCGTTCTAAGTTGCAACATTTTCAATCTACTTCTTGCCTAGCCATCGTCCACATCGACATAGTTCATCTGACAAAGGTTCAAGGTTTCAGCTACCTTCTAACTATGATCGATAGATTTACACGGTGGCCTGCGGCATTACCTCTTGGCATCATTTCTGCATATGAAGTAACTAACGGTTTTATCTCTGCATGGATATCCAATTATGGTGTTCCCAATGAGGTCATCACGGACAGAGGCACTTGCTTCTCATCTGATCGTTTCAAAACCACCTACGCCAGACGACTGCCTACCATACCCAAGCTAATGGAATGGTAGAGAGAATGCATAGGGAACTCAAAGCTGCTTTAGCATCCTCGTCCATTAACGGCAACTAGGTCGATGCACTACCTTTAGTTCTGCTGGCCATGCGTTCCCGTACTCGTGAATCCATTAAAACGTCTGCGTCACAACTTTTGTATGGCATGGATCTACGCCTGCCTAGTCAGCTCCCACGTCTACTACCGGCACAAGATGACCCACAAAACGAAGCTACCTGCCTTCGACTTCATTTCGGTAACATGTCTGAACAGCAGCCGAGACATACGCCTCGTCCAGTTTTCGTTCACCCACAGCTCCACAGCTGCAAGAGAGTACTCGTCCGCAACAATAATGCTGTTGCACCACTACAACCCAAGTATCGCGGTCCTTACCCGATTTTACTAAGACAGCCAAAATACTTCATCATTATGCAAGGCGCTACACCGACATCAGTAAGCATAGACAGGTTGAAACCGTTTATCGAACCAACTGATCCTGAGAGCGTTCAACCTTCTACACACGTCTCAGGCTCCGTCTGCACACAATCTCAATAACCTGCTTTGTATAACGCGTAATTAATTTTTTTAAAACATTAACATTAACTATAAAATTTTTTAACCTTACGTTATTTTTCGTATTTGTCTCACGTGGCATAACCAGCTGTTCTTAGCTAACAATTGTGTAGTATTTTTGAACAGTTCTTTGGTATTATGCCATCTCTGAGGCAATGTTCGTGTACATATTTTTTATGCAGTTACCTTTGATTTTAATGTATATATTTTTACATTATAATGTATTTCTCACACATGATATTACACTGCCTATTTTGGTATGACCAGCTACTTAGAGCTAACGCTTTCGTGTAGCAACACTAAGTAGTGATCAGGTTCTTATCATGGTACAGGCCACTTTCAATGCATATCTCAACTTTATCAATTGCACAAAGACCACTCTACAAATGTCATGACCACAACGTCGAGCACTCTAACTCCTTTGGTCGTATACAAACACATTGACAACGATCCAACCTGCTTAGGTTTTAACTTAAACCTGGCAAATTCAGAGGCGATTTACCTCGAAATCTTCACGCTGCGGCTCCCCAAACTTACATTCTCTATTTTGCCTCACATGGTATGACCGACCACTAGAGCTAACATTTTGTGTAGCAATTCCTAGTGGTTACCTGGCATCATATCATTGTTGAAGCAACCAACAAGCCTATTTAAGCCCAGCACTTAGGGTTCATCATATTTGTTCGAACTCTGTCATGCATTTCTTATCTAGCCTCGCAGAGAGGAATTTTTTCCTTTTTTTCAGAGAGGAAAGTGTTGTAATGACACAAATTAATAGACGACATATTGCGTAAATTAAATTAAATTTTATTTACGTTGCACCAATGAGAAAAAAGCGAAACTTGCCGTTTAAACCAATAGTGTGCAAGTAGGCATGGCATGCTATTTAAGCACGGCAATTTACCATGCAAGTCAGTTGTGGAATTTGCATTCTACCTGCTTCACGCGCGTGCGTTCTGTCGGCTGTCAATATCTACGCTGGTGATTTGATAGTTTCACCAACAACTAACTACATCCGTGACTCATCTTGTTGTGGTATACCGGAGAGACGAGCCAATTAAGTGCAGAACCTGCAGGAGGCCATCCACATCGTGAGTACAGCTCAACCACGGGAGCGACAACTCAACCAGAGTCCACCCAAGGCTCTAGGACATCTTCAAACTCTGAAGACTTCAAGAGAACGCATTACCAGGCCGTCTTAAGGGCCCCCTATCAGTAACTAATCTCTATTCAGAGCACCTTAACCGAGTTTTTAACGTCGTACGGCATTTACTTGAAGCCGGGGCGTTTACACATCCTCGCGCAATACGCCAGTAACATGCAGAGGATTTATGTGACTTAACTCTCAAAGCGAGGATTTATATATTTTGTGTGCTCTAACCATTCTTACATAACCACTAACAGTTCAGCTAAGACTATCTTGATTTCTATTTTGTGTATTTCTCAATCATTTCTCCGTAACCCTAAAATTCAGTGGATTTATGTGACTCACTTAAAACCTAGCATACAGTGGATTACTGTGACAACGGAAAACTTGGATTTATATTTTGTGCTTATTGTGAATATTTTTATACGATATTTATCTTTGCTTTGCACCATTGTGTTCAATAAAACAATGACATTTTTCTGAGATTTCTCACATCACCCTTCGGGAAAAGGCCATGGATTAATCATGAACGCGTAACGAATAACTGCTACCAGGAATTAGGTAGGAGGACATAACCTCACTAGATAGACAACTAGCTCGCAGAATCTTTTACATTAACAACAAAACCTCCTACAATATATCATTAGTCTTACCTTTCATTTTACATCTGCCATGGCTGCGAACATGTGCCTTCAGTGTGTTAATGCAGGATGTCTTTAAGTCCACGTCTGAAATACATTGGGATTGTCTCCCAAGCCCTCAAAAATATTGAACCCTCGTCTGTTATATTGGACACCTTGGCCAATAAAATAACTTCGTCGACCCACTCATCAAGATAGTCTGGATCGAATTGGTATATTTTGTATTGTGTCCATGTATTGGTGCGGCCTTTTGCTGGGCTTGTCACCGGGTTTCCTGCATTTCCTGAGTTGGATGTCATATTATGTGTGTGAGTGTTGTCGAGAATAGATGGCAGTGTAACATCGTCCTCATCCTTCATCGTGCGGCTGTCTTCGAGCATTGTGATCTCGGGAGGGTGTTTTTCTGTGATATGTGTCATAGGATTTGCTATATATATATATATATATATATATATATATATATATATATATATATATATATATATATATATAGTGTATGAAGTTAGCGTTGAAGTCGCATTATCGTAGACATTATATGATGTTAGCTTCACTATTGCAGGTTTATAAATTCGTCTAGGAGATTGTACCGTCCTATTATACCACATTCTTCGACCAAACATATAGTGGTTAAAAGGCATAATACCGGTTCCTACTGATGAGCTGCCAGTAAGCACGAAACGAATGTGCATGAGATTATACTTTCCGTTCATGCTGCCTTTGGTTTATCCTTCTGGTCACAACTGAACTAATTTTTTACTAGGTTCGCAACACCTAATACATACTTTTATCCAAAGTGACTAGAAGGATAAGCCAAAGTAGCATGAACGGAAATTATAATCTCATGCACATTCGTTTCAATGCTACTCATCAGAACAATGTATAACACAACAACATATTGGTTGCAGGAATGTAGGATAATAGGACGATACAATCTCCTAGACGAATGTGTAAACCTGCAGTAGTGAAACTAACATCATATAAAGTCTACGACAATGCGACTTCAACGCTAACTCACACTATATAATATATATACTGAGTCTGTATAGGATACTAACACTATGGCTATTGTGTTAGTAACCGATACCAACATTATTGTACCGATGAGGTACATGGTATTAACACAATGGTTTCCGAGTCGGCACATGGTACCAACCTGATGGATATCAATTTATGCTATAATTTACATTTAAATACTGTTTGTTGTAATATATGGAATTGAATGATGTCATGCTTACCGCGAAATGTGATAACTGATATCGATGAAGGCCAGAGTGTATGGTTTTAACTGGGTAACAGATGTTCGGAAATTATTTATGAATTCTCAATTTGGGTGAACTTTGTATATAAGTTATATCCATCAGGTTGGTATCATGTACCGACTCGGAAACCATAGTGTTAGTATCCGGTACTCATCAGTTTCAAAAGGTATCAGTTACTAACAATAGCCATAGATGTTAGTATCCTTTACAATCGATATATATTATATAGTGTGTGAGTTAACGTTGAAGTCGCATTATCGTAGACTTTATATGATGTTAGCTTCACTATTGCGGGTTTTACATTCGTCTAGGAGATTGTACCGTGCTATTATCCCACATTCTGCGACCAAATATATGGTGGTTAAAGGGCGTAATACCGGTTCCTACTGAAGAGTCGCCAGTAAGCACGAAACGATTGTGCATGAGATTATACTTTCCGTTTATGCTGCCTTTGGTTTATCATTCTGGTCACAACTGAACTAACTTGTTACTAGGTTCGCAACACCTAATACATTCTTGCATATATATTAGTTCTTCGCAACAAACAGTATTTAACTTTCATCCAAAGTGTTTGAAGTTCTCAAAAGTTAGAAGCTGATTAATTCTTTGTTGGCTGTGAGTTCGACGAAACGGGACACCATTTATGTAGGATGTTTTGTAGTTATAGTGATAGCCTTTGCGGGGCAGCTGTCTATTTAGTAATGATTTTCTACATTTTCATGGTGGTCGTTATCCCCACCCGTTCTTTGTTCAGTCCCTGAGATTTTCCCAAGAGTGAAGTTAGAAAACTCATCCATTTTCAGACGTTTATTGCAAGTGGTGTAGCTAAGGACAAATCAATTCACAGTTAAACAAAACGGACCGTGCTCTAGACGGTAACAAAATTATATATTGTCAACACAATTGAATGTTTTATACACAAGTAATTATCAGGAACACAAACGTCTGAATCGTGATGAATACATGTAAATAATTGAAAAAAACGTTGATATAAATCCAGATGATTAGCAATTTAGTTTAAAGTCACTGATAATTTATAAGAAAAACAATAAATATTGTCACTGATAATTGATGGATTGAAATCGTGTAAAAACCGCCATAAAATACACCGTCCTATTATTCCACATTCTTCTACCAAATATATAGTGGTTAAAGGGCGTAATATCGGCTCCTACTGATGAGTCGCCAGTAAGCACGAAACGAATGTGCATGAGATTATACTTTCCGTTCATGCTGCCTTTGGTTTATCCTTCTGGTCACAACTGAACTAATTTGTTACTAGGTTCGCAAAACCTAATACATACATGCATATATATTAGTTCTTCGTAACAAACAGTATTTAACTGTAATAATTCCACTGTTTGTTATGTTTTGAATGATAAAATTAAAAAATCCATTGAACTATAGAGTTTCGGATAAAAGACTGAGACACACCTGATGTCATGATTATTGGAATCATAACTGAACTGTTATCAGTTGTATGAAAAATGGTTAAGGCAAGTAAAATAAGTATATCCAATGTTTGAACACAGAGACATATAAATCCACCGCATGTTACCTGCGTATTGCGCGCGGGTGCCTTTTTTATTATTAAAACTGCTTGAAACTAACAGAGATTGTTTCTAATATCACAGTTAAGAGAAATATTGTGTAAAAACAGAGTTAGATTATTTGACCGTAAAGAGCACTATATTTTTCAAAATTGAATATCATTGGGTTGTAACGCGGAGCCGCGTGTTACAATACAAAAAAATATGCATATGTTTAAAAATCAGAAACGGTGTCCATAATCGCTACACAATTGTTAACTAAAAATTGGATATACCAAGTCAGACAAGTGAGAATGAGGGATATGATTCATGTGAATTCGTATGAGCTCATCATATTACAAAAAAGGCGTAAGTGGTGTACGAAGAACAAACTTGTGATTCATTGAATAATGAAATAATAATGAACAAAACAAATCGTTTAATTGCACGTTATTAAAAGTTAATTTTTATTTGGCTTAGATCTTTGCCACGAAGGACATTTGAAGCATGCAAAATGCTGCATATTGCCATGACCAGGCTATTCGATAAAAGGCTTTAATCTATCTATGCCTACAAAAGTAGGTATTATATTCTGCAAGTTCATTAAAACTAGGGTTATCAAAGTAAAAATTCGTAGCGATGCTGAGGCAGTGTCGTTAAAGAACAGTACCTTACTCCAGCTTTGGAGTTGATGATGAACGACGACTGAACGAAGATTAACTGATCTGTGTTTTGTCAAACGCAGTAATAATTCGCCTGTCGTATTTGGCAGCTTTTTTTAATTGGTCCGTCCTCATCAGTTTAAAAAAAACAAACTAATGAAGCAAGCGTGATATTTCCTCTGGCCATATCATTTATATTTCAGGCAGACCATTCACTAGAAAGTAGCGTGTCACATTTGTGTGTGTGCATTTCTGTAACATTTATGGTCATCTAACAAAGAGAGACTAGATTGGCTGAATAAGGATTTAAACATTTGCATGCATTAGACTATTTGTTTTATACAATCCATGTGAAGTGACCTAATTTAGATTGCCCTCACATTTTCTGGTGGCCAGAGGAAATATCACGCTTGCCTCATTAGCTTGTTTTGTAAAACTGGTGAAGATGGATCAACTGAATATGGCTGTCGATAACGACAGCCTAAATATTTTGAAGATAGCAAACGACTGGAATCACTACTGCGTTATTCAAAACGCAGATCAGGTAATTTCGATTAATCCAGTTTCACAAAATATATTTCATTTAGACTGGACGAAGAATTTGACTCGGCTGCAGGATTGACATATTCTTGAAATGAAGTAAAAAACGAGATCTGGATCATACTGGGAGGGTAGTAAACGAGAAAGCTGGTCTGACAGGCTTAAGTCTATGTTATACAAGAACTGTGATGCCGAGGTAAAAATAGATTTGCGTAAACTAGGACGCAAAATATTAAATGTAATGCATTGACGAACTTTTAATTAATGGATGAGTATTTCAAAGCGACGTTGCTTTCCTTAATCATTCTATCTATCGTGCCACTGGACTATGGGTGTTAAGCGGTGGTCTGGCATTAAGTGCATCAAGTGAAATATACGGTTTTTATAAAACGATTGGATAAGAAACATAATTCTATCAGTAATGATCTCTCCGGGAACACCTTAATTGGCTATACATCGAGAGATGAAAACATTAGTGACTTCATCTGTACAAATAGTACAGTCCAACGAGTAAATCTATCGATCATTGCTAGAAAGAAGCTAAACTATTTAACTCGAGGTAACTGAATTATAACTATATGGTCAATTTCTAGGCGTGACAATTTTGTTGGGAATTATTCAAACACAGAGGGAATGTGCCGTTTGACTTCATACTTTTGAGATGTGCCCTAGTCGACAACAAATTAATTTGAGTTTTGCCAAAGTTTATGACTACGGACACGATTTGCTAAAAATTTGACATCCGCGCTATTACCTGAGTGAGAAATGGATTAAATTAATTCAAATACGATTGTATCGAGGTAGGTAGGCAAAACATGCCTATGAGGCTGCGTTAACGAGAAGTAGGCAACAGGTAACCACCAGAGTTTGCATACAAAATGAGCTATGTGGTGAGCAGCTGATCTCGACAATTAGTTGCGCTGTTTTGTTCTGTTTGTTTGGCCCGTTGAAAGAGATATTGATGATCGAGAACTTTAAAGGCGGTTGCAGCTGGACATATGGATTTCGATGCGCATCTGAATGATGTTTTATTGGCTTTTTACTTGGAAGATGTCGAATTTCCATTAGCTAAAACGTGAAGACTTGCTTTCTACTCAAGCAGAGTACTTCGCGGTATTTGAAGTCAAATTTTGAAGTATGCTGACTTAAGAGACCTAATCTGAGAAATAAAAATTCTGCTACTGCCTATATTATTAATGGCACGGCGCATTGCATCACAGATAGGGATAAGTTCTCGACTAAATTGTCGTAGCTAGTATCCGCCAGTTGCAGAATACGCGAGTTAAAATTAATGGCTTTCTAAATTCATTAATTACTTGATCCAAGGAGGCGCTGGTCGCAATTTCAAAAGCATCATTGTTTAGTTGATTGGGTGGTCAGAAATTGAGTTGTTTTAGCATACTGGCATTTGCTAATCAGCTGACGGCATAACGATGAAATTCTTCGTCATCGGAAAATCAAGAAATATCAAAATATTTATTTAGTATATTTTGTTTTAACAAGTGACTGCACAACGGATATTATTATTTCGATAGGTCAGGAAATAATTTACGATAATATTTGAGTAGTCTCAAAATTGCCCTTAGAAGGCTGACTATACGTTGGTGAAATATGCTACGCTAAGAAATAAACTGAGGTAGTCTCAATTTGTGTTTTGTTGCAATTGATGTTATGTCCGTGATTTGCTGAGTGTGAAATGACTTCTAAAATACACAGTGTGTGTGTGTTCAGGTTAGAACCAAATATTATTATACCATCAAGATAAAACATTCTGTATTCTGCATTGTCACGCGGAACATTATTTATGAAACTTTGAGACAAAAATACATGCAGAAGTATTGGAATATAACAAAAGTAGTGACGACAACAGTCTTTTCGATATTTGTAGCGATAAATGTCTGTTAATTCACCTTAAGTTTGTGCTCCAGGTAATGCATGAGAGGCTATTGAGCAGTGAAGAAAGCTAGGAGTGCGTTGGATACAAAAGAACCAGACGAATACAGCCATTTGTACGCAAAATATAAACGATAATTTCAGAAAGCTGTGTTGCATAATCGGATAAATCCAGTCAATTATTCGTGTTACGTGAACATGAATATCAAAAGGCTGTGTTGCTAAAGCGCGTCTCAGACGAATTGGAGAGAGGCGGCCAATTTTCTGCCTTGAAATTTGTTTATAACACGTTCTGCTTTATTTTGATTTGAGGATGAATCTTTGAAAATATTTTTGAACTATAGTCTCTAAATCCTATCATTCATTGTAGCTGTAGAAGTCTTTCCAGCCGGATCATTTAGATGTAAATGACTTAAATTATAGAAAGACTATGAAGATGGATTGGTTATAGGATGAAGGAGCAATTTGTAGTGGTTTAATAGGCGTTCGCCACTACAATGAGGCTCAGTCAAGATCCATTTTGCTTTACGTTGGTGAATGGAATCAAAGCAACATATGTTAATGCCAGTATATCCCAGTGTATGAGAGAATATTACGCATTCAAGAAAACCAAGAGTGTACTTGGCATTTTCGCCCAAGATAAATCCAGTCTGTGACGTGTGGACATGAATTGCAGGAACTGTGTTTCCTAAGGGCGTTATTGTCGAATTGTAGTCGGGTAGCTAATTAACTATCATCCTAGTTATTTACTTATACGGGAACTTATAATCCGATCTACTTTAAATTGTATTACAGTCTCTAAATTAAAGTATTGAATACGTTGGTTTGTCTCCTTCATTGGGACAGGTTGAGTCGTTCGATACGAATTGGATCGATGATACCAACGATAAACTGGGATGCGCTTGCAGCGTAGAAGATAGTCTATGAGGACATGCTGGCTAAAGGAAATGCCGCAATTTGAGTTAGTTCACAAAGCATTGACCTTTACAGTTGCGGCTGAGACGGAATCTATTTTGCTTTATTTTGTTGAGTGAAATAGAGGCGATATAGGTCAATTTTGATGAGGCTATTTCAACATGGGCCATAAAACTATAAAGGAAAGCAGGAGTGCGCTTAACAACTTCAACCATATTTTTTGTGACACGTGAACGTAAATTGCCGAGGATTGTGTTGCGTAGGCTCGTCATTGTCGAATTGAAGTGAAGCAAAAATTACCCAATCTGCCTTGAGATTGATCATACGGGAACTTGCAACACATTTTGAATTGATTTGATGATGATTTCCAAAAAAATGTATTATAGTCTTTAAATCATAGCATTACAGTAGTTACTTGTTTATCTTGCCTTCTTCATTGTGACTACGACACCCATTCTAGCCAGATGGCGCTAACGGTAACATCAGGAGTCTTGAATGGGCTTGCAGTAAAGAAAGTAAACCATGACAACGGATCAACTTTTGAATGATGGAGCAATTTTTCGTGGTAGTTAAACTGCTGTATATTTGTCTACGATAAAATCTTTCCCAAGTTTAAAATCTAGGAGGTAAAATGTTCATTGGGCTGTGTTTCCGGCTCAAGCAAGCATCTGATTTAGCATTATCGAACCTTTAATTTCTTCGTCATGCGTTTCCCGAGTCACAAATGCGCTGTCCCTACATAATGGTCTCTGGTCAGACACCAAATGAAACTACCACACGTTTACGAAAATTCTATGCAGTTACGAACATTAGCAGTTTGTACTTTTCGCCACACACATATATATATAGACAACAAAATTAAACAATAATTTATTGCGCGGGTGGTGGAAGCTATTCTATAAATCAAGTTTGCGAGCTTACGGTAAACACCAATCCCATTTTATTTAACCAGTCGCCGAACAACATAACAAAATATTGTACTTGAAGCTCGCAAACTTGATTTAAAGAATTGCAACCACCACCCGTGCAATCAATTATTGTTTAATTTTGTTGTCTATATATATGTGTGTGGCGAAAACTACAAACTGCTAATGTTCGTGACTGCATAGAAATTGTGCAGCCGACATATCCAGTCACGTACAATGTATGGAAGACTACTAGAGGTGAGAGCCGCATATCTAATTTTGCTTTCCATATATATGCAATGCGGTTTGATCCTCAGTAGTCAGTTTGCAGTCATGGAAGTTCGAAACGCGTCAGTGCGTTGCGACTGGCGGTAGTTTTGTTATGTTGTTCGACGACTGGTTAAATACAATGAGATTGCTGTTTACTTCGAGCTCGGAAACTTGATTTAAAGAATTAGCAATCATATGTTCGTGGATATCATGAAATAGTACATACATAAATAATAATTATAAATTACTGTTTAATGGGGCCTAATAAATATGCAATTTATTAGGTGTTGCGTATCAGAAGGATATGATAACTTCAGCACAAACAAAATATAAAATCTCATGTGCATATACGTTTCCTGTGTACTGATGACTCATCATTAGGTATCAGGACTACGCCCACAAATCCCTTTTGTATTTGGTCATGGAATATGGGTTAAAGTCATGATGTTCGTTACTTCTAATGAGTCGACAGTGAGTACAAAACGCATGTGTAAGTTAGATTGCTTTATCCTTCTTTCTCTATTTAAACGGAGAATTTATCATTGATATTATTGTTCTCATACGACCTTTTTGCTGTTAATCCGTACATTGTTGGTGTAGATGAGCCAAATGGTTTGAGCTTCTGTGCGACGACCTCATCAGTTAAATCGTCATGTATTAAGATCTTAATTACATTTAGTACATAGCGCTCAACTTTGTCTGTTTCATCTGATTTACTCTCCAGTAGCGTGAATTTTATATTGTCATACAACAAGTTCTCTATCTTTTGAATATAGTCGGATTTGTCCATTGTAACAACGCTCTTGCCTTTACCAGCGAGTCGTATTTTGATGTCTGCATTTATGTTATCTTTAAGCGCATTTAAATGTTGCTTTGTTAATGCATGTTGTTCTGCGCATTTGAGCGATTTAAGATTTAAAAAGCCTGATCAACTAGAGTAGCGTTAAATCATATTTTATAATAAATGCGTGCAGGTTCTAAATCGGCTGTTTGTTTAATTACGAATTCCAAAGCTTCCTCAAAAACAATATTGATTTTATTTGAAGGATGACTTCCATAATTTCGGCCCATCGATAATGCCTCCATTGTTAGCTGATCGATTTGTATTTTTTATATGTTCAATAAATGTTTATCAATATCACAAAACTCCCGATTTTATACCAATTTATAATTTATTCAATATTTTTTGTCTTTCTTCATAACAATTTGCAAAAAAATCAGAAATCTTATTCTTGCAGGAAGACTTAGCTCATCCATTCTTGCACGCAACATAGCTTAATCTTCTTTTAATTGTTCAATTCTTGAATACGCCATTATTGTAAGATTTCATCTATTGACCCATATTTTAGGCTTGCATAAACTGCGAACCAAATCTCCTGGAAATGGTAATTGCTTAATACACTGCTAATAATGTTCTTTCCATAATGGAGTTCTTTGCGCTCTGCATTTTAACGTCACTAGTTCATCTTCTTCTTTGAAAGGTTCTTCTGGAATGCGAGTCAATACATTTTATAGTACCCTTAAAATGTGCGAAAGGAAACGAAATTTTATTAGATAAATGAACCGTTTCTTTCTGGTATTATTACTATTATTAGTTATTATTATTATTATTATTATTATTATTATTATTATTATTATTATTATTATTATTATTATTATTATTATTACACATACATATTATATACATATACACATACATAAACTTGCCTGGATGCTTTTTAAATAAGAACAGTTAAAAGAAATAGTGAGTAATAATATAAAATCAAATAGAAAAGAAGTAGTGTTTAGAAGTTTTAAAACTAAACAATCATTGACTGCGCGGGTGATAATACCAAGAATTTAAATCAAGTTTGCGAGTTTCATAAAAGCACCAATTTCATTATATATTACTTGTCGCACTAGAAAAGCAAAACTA
Source organism: Eudiplozoon nipponicum (assembly GCA_029291075.1). Classification (NCBI taxonomy): domain Eukaryota; kingdom Metazoa; phylum Platyhelminthes; class Monogenea; order Mazocraeidea; family Diplozoidae; genus Eudiplozoon; species Eudiplozoon nipponicum. The sequence goes on along the minus strand of JAQBSW010009896.1, from coordinate 2,590 downwards.
CCGTCAATCACACGCAATGATGAGCACAGAAGGTCGAAATGCGTCATTACATGTGATTGACAGCAGTTTTAGATATGCAATGCGACTGATAAAACACAATGGGATTGCTGCTTATCTCATGTTCGGCAATATGGTTTAGAAAGCATCTATTATATTTTATTATGTATTTATTTTTTGATTTGCTAAACGAGACACAACTGTAACGCATGATATATCATAGGATTATAAAACGTTGACTATTAATTATACACAGATATAGTAATAAATAAAACAATTGGCAGGAATACAAAAGTGACTAAATGTATAGAAAATGGTGTTATTTTCCCGATCAATTATACAATTTTCTAAAGTGTAAAAATAGGAATTTTGCTTTTTAATCCAATGCGAATTATTGCCGTGATGAAGGTTATAAAATTGATTATTTAAAGGGACCTTGCTTCGAGATATTTGTTCGAAATTCCCGAAAATAAAGACTAATACACTTCTTAAATTTTCTTTTGGAATATTGACAGAAAGGGACCTAACCACAATTTTGCAGAAACTGACAGGACGGAGGAAAGAGATAAAGGAATACTGCATGCGGAAACGTGGACCTTTCAATTATTTTAACTGTGTTGTACAGATCTGCTCTATGATAACTTTACACATCGATACAAAAATTATTTCTCAATAGAAATCAGAAAGTTTGGGAGTCTAACGGAATGTAGACTGTTTAAATAACACTAATTAGTTAAACGAATGAACTACGCAACCCATAATTGTCAATTTTGTTTAGTAAACTGGATAATTTTAGAGTAAACGAACCTATGAGGCAACACCTCCGTGAATTTTGAACATAGTATTTTCAAAATTAAAGGTCTAAATCAAATAGACCCCAGTGTGCTAAGGCAATAATCGACAGAGAACTACGTATGCCGATAGCTTATTTGTGACGTTTCCTCCGGTTAAGAAAACAGTAAAATATATGCAGAAATAGCACAAGTTCTCGTGTGCTTCACATTAGAAGCCAAGAATGTATACAGATCGTAAGAATAGTTTCCTAATTTAAAACTTCCATGTCAACTGTTAAATAAACGTGCAGGTTGAATCTTCATACTTTGTCTTTATTCCCATTATTATACTTAAAAATTTCCTCAATTAAATTCATCCAACCCAGATAATCAGGCCAGAAATGAAAACATCAAAAAGAAGTCGTTTATGTGCTATACTACGCATTTTATTAAAGAACTGAAATACTAGCAATTATTTTCCAATAGAAATTGAGTCGGAAGATATTTAATTACTCACAAATACTCATTTAACAAGTGCAAGCGACCAGATCATAACTACTAAATAGTAATTAGTTTAAGAAATGTTGTAAATCGAATACTGGAATCTCCATATTGTACTGGCGAAATACTAAAATTAAATGTAACTCATAATAACAAAAATGTTTCAAAGTTAGTTCAGAAATTTTTAAAGAAACAGATATGACCGTCATGTACATTCCAACGTGAACAGGTCTATGCTTGCTTTAATTTGCCTTTATAATTATACATATCTCTATTTACTTTATTTTTAATCCACTCCGACATGAGTGCTTATTCGTTTAAATGCTTTATTCTTGTGGCCTGCGAAGAGAAAGCGTTAACTAGTATAAATTAAGTTAAATGGCGTGCCAATGAACGAGGATAAAATGTTTTGACCAGACAATTCACGGAATTGGCCCTGGATAACCCACAGGTTACATCTAGAAGCAAAGCTTAGATACAGAGTAATATTACGTCACATAAATCTGGTTCTACTAAGGCTGCAAAGCTGCGAAAATTGGAAGCTTCAAGGCCGACAAGAAATACAAATTCGGGAGAAACGAAGAGACGTATGCTATTTATATTAACAGTGTCATTTGGCAGGTTCGCTTCGATACTAGAATCTCCAATAAGGCTATGTAAACAGTGAACTCCTTTGGTAATGACATTTCTTAGCACATTTCCCCCGAGGCAAAATATTGTCAATTGTTACAACCCGAAGCCGACCAACGCGAGCCGCGCAGTGCAGTTAGTCAAAGCTGCTCATGCCCGGCTAGCTGACAAGGCTTTCCGTGTCTGAAGGCGTATTGGCCATAACAAATTACACCGGCACAAAATACAAAGAAGAATCATAAGAGCACTTTCTGAGACATGTAAATTTGTCATAGACAATTTATTAGATTCAGCAAATGTAATAAACTAAATCTATTTCATACTGTACACCATTTCCCGGGATTTCGGTATGCATGGCATTTTTAGGTTATTGGGACATAATCTGAGCACGGCATTCAAGTGGTAAGTATGAGGTTATGAAATGTAGATGTTGTAGTTTTACATGAACTTCCAACTGAACAACAACATTAGCTTTACTGAACTAACAGGTCTTCAGAAATAGTTGTAATTCTCCATGTCGGTAAATTATAAAATACATTGATATCCATCATGTTAGTACCATGTACCTTTTCGGTACTATAATGTTAGTATCGGTTACTGACACAATATATAACAGTTAAATACTGTTTGTTGCGGAGAACTAATATATATATGCAAGTATGTATTAGGTGTTGCGAACCTAGTAACAA
>JAQBSW010009895.1:0-26686 GCA_029291075.1 Eudiplozoon nipponicum | reverse complement strand
TAGCTACAAGAACGTTCCATGTAAAAGAAAATTTCTGGCCTAAGGTTGCCGACAAATCCCTCATCTCCCTGACTCTTAACGGACTAACATTTGCGACCCATAGTTGATAATGATATGTGCTTCCACCACAGCTGACCTAATTATGCTTACATAAGCACGTTTGTTGATGAGATACTCCAGTTCAATTAATTCATCTTTAATAATGAATTTGTTGCTGGATTATCCGGCAATGTTTTGGCATGAGACCATACCAATGCCAGATATGAAGCAAAACACTGTCAGTTGCCTTAGATCTCAATTGGTTTGGTTGGTTTGGTGCCCTAGCTGAAATGGCAACCAATCGTAGCGCACATTCCCTTGGTGAAGATTTCGCTGCCCTACTGGAATACTATGGTGTCAAACCTAAAGAAAATGTTTTCGTCTAACGTCCACACTGGGATCTGAAAGTGGGCTCAAGGCTAGCCCAGAAGAAAATTGGCTTTCAGCTTGTTGAAAGTATTCCTATCAATGCGTACAAGACCTCGTGAGCCGATTAAATGTTGCTCCGGTGAAATTGTATTTGGTGAATATCTACGGCTACCTGGCGAACTGGTCCGATCACGCTCTGAAACTGCGATAACGATGACCGATCCGGTTACCAGCCGTATCACGCTTAGAATCGATCGATCTAATGTACACGTCAGCAACATTGCCCAATCTATAAGCGCGAAGATTTTGATGTCTGCAAATTGTTACTCGTCAACAACGACATGGATAACAGGATTGTAGCCACACCGTGTTAAATCGACTTCAGAATTACATAATTTTGGAGATAATGGTATGGCTGAGGCTGTCTCCAAGCACATATTATCTTCAGCCGACGTTGATCCTAATGACCCGCACTTCAACGATGTTGACCTATTAGGCGGTGAAGAGACGATACTTTCACATAAAGACAGTTTTGCTGACCACGGGCTGGCGCCCGACAACTCACCAGCAACATATCCAAATGACGTTATTAGGCCGCCGCGAAATATATATGAAACACGAGTCAGTGTCGACAGAGTCAAAGTCAGTGTTTTCTTGGTACGTCAGAGCCACAACAAGTCCCGTAATGTTAGCACCATTTGTGTGTACTAATTTTCATTGTCGGGTGTGTATGCAATGCGCGGCTCCGCGTTACAACCCAACAAATTACACTTTCATCAAATATGGTTTTCCTTAGGGACACATATAAGAATTCTGGTTAAAGCCATTCATTCTCTTAACTGTGATTTTATATGCAATCTCTGTTAGTTTCAAGCAGTTTTAATTGAGCTTACTTGAACTGCAAATTTATTTGTAATTAATAGGGTTTTGTTTAATAATAAAACACACCCGCGAGTAACACGCCGGTATCATGCTCAAAGTCTGGCTTTGTATATTTTATGCGTTTATCCCTTTTCACCTTACTAACAAATGCTCTGCTAATTCATTCTAGATTTATATTTTCTGTTTTCTACCCATTCATACATAATTACTCATTATTCTGCCAAGACAATCTGGATTTACATGACTTGTGTATTTTATCATTCATACGAAACTATCTAGTCTGCTGAGACATTCTGGATTCATTGTGTTTTTTGTGATTTCTTTTATGCCTAGATAGTAAGTTGTGTTGACAATATATTATTTTGTTGCCGTGTAGAGCACGGTCAATTTGGACTAGCAATGATTTTTAATTTACTTTGCAACATTGTATATAATATACGTATGATGATTCGACTTAGTCTTCTCACATCACTTATTGCAAACCTGTCTGAGACAGATCATAAGCACGGCCCTCGACATCAGCTACCAGGCATATGTAGGAATGGCATAGCATCGCTAAATAAACAGCTACCCCGCAAAACCTCTTACAATAACCACAAAACCTCATACAATAAAATACAATGCAGATTCTAAATAACGTTGGTTAAATTTACTAATTCGTTTGCTTCAAACAAATGACTATATCATTATTAATAAAATAAATTTTAAAATTTTAGAAAGCCCGTTAATTGAGATAATATACAATAACCTAGCCTTTGGATATAATATTTTTGTGCTCAGCGTTACGTAAATTAAATTTTATTCGAAATATTTCATTATTTAATTCGTACAGGTTGTTACTTAATTAAATATACAATGCAATATAAGTTCATACCTTATTTAATCTCAAATCCTTCCTAATTAACATTAAATTAGCCTGATTTTTGCTTCAGATTTACATTTATGACAAACGATTTTTTTGAAATGCTTTAATAAACGTAGCTATATTTGCCTATGGTATTATAATCAACATTTATGTATAATTTTCATAATTTTTTGACATATTTTTTTCAGTATCTATCATGATAATGCTATTGTAAATATTTATTTGCATACGATATTTTTGAGTTGATGTTGTATCTTAATAATATTTAACATTAATGTCAAATTAGACCCCTCGTTTATGATTTATAAAAGTTGCAAAAGATCTTTTTGAATTAAACTCTCAAAATTATTAATGTTTTCCAGCGGTATTATATTTAAAAAAATTTTAAATGCAATTTACTTAAAAATCTTTTCATAATCTACCAAGATATATGTAGGCTTAGAATACTATTTCATATTTGAATTTTTTTTAAATGTTTATATTATATTCTCTACGTATATTTATTCTGGCAGTATGGTAAATATAAAAAAGCATTAGTCCAATATGTTTTCATTAAATTTCGTGCATACACAAATTGATAAAAGAAAGTTTCCTGTTTTATCGCGATACCATACCATATCTTGTAGCTAGTATAATTATGATATAATTGGCTTATAACGAAGGTATTTATTTTGTATATTTTACGTGGTAGAGTATTCGAAAATATGTTTAAACTAGAATAATGAAGTGTAAAATATCAACGAAAACTTGGTCCTCTGCCTTACGCTGTGATTTTAATGACAGATTTTGGAAAGATATTTGCTGGTTTAGGGCGAATGGAAAGCAATATTTTCTCTAGCGGATGGAAAGACACAAAAAATAAGCAAGAATATTAATGAAAACTATGTGTAGTGTGTAGTTAGTTCAGACCATATCGTATTAAGCTTTCGTTTAAATTTGTCTACTACAAAAAATTGTGGATTGCACACGACGTTTTTTTTCAGAAAGGGTGAGACCCCACATGGAATTAACAATGCTTAGTTACTTCTGCAAATAAAGTAATAGTAGCGTATTTTATATCAAATGCAAACATGATGCCCGCACAATACATGGGTTCTAGACACCGCAATACATCAGCTATTTGAGCCCGCCTTCTCCAAAAGTTAAGGAAGTATTTTGTGAGTTCCAATTTTTGGTGTAACCAGTCTATTGATTGAATTGTCCATGAAGGCCTGCTCTATGATAGATTTAGTTTGAGAAATACTATGTATTTTGACTAAAGTTTCCATAAATATTTAATTGATTGTTATATTAATTATATGCTGCCGCGCGATCAATATATTATTACGTTTGACAGTTTAATTCAATATGATCAATTGCAAACTAAACAGGGGTTCAAATTTGAGATTAATTTAAAATTTTAATACGATACAACATAAACTCGAAATGAGCGTTTGCAACAAATATTTTATATTATATTATCATTTTAGCAATATTTCGAAAACGAGTTAAATGGCGAAACTCAGAGCACAAATAAGATTATATCTGAAGCCTACCTTATTTTATATAATTTCAATTAATGCATTTCCTAAAAATTTCCAATTCTTTAATTTACTAGTTTATATATATATATATATATATATATATATATATATATATATATATTCATTCTTTTTAAGTAAACGTATTGGTATTTTTTACTAACAATATTTAGACAATGCTTAGCAATTTATAATGCATAATATACATTTGGTATCATGAATGTAGAAATTCAAGGCGAACAAATAAAACCGATATTGGGAAAGCGGTTATTCACTAAAATTTTCGGTTAATATTAAAAAAACAATAACGGAAAATTAGAAAGTTATCCATTACGAAGTAAAATCCTCTGAGTCGAAAAATTGGAGGATAATTTTAATAAAATATTTTATTTTGTCATTGTGCCAAACTGTGTATTTTAAGTGGCTAGTTTTATATTAGTATGAATCAGTGAAAGGCATCGTGCAATAACGAATCATCTGGATTTCATTTTTTTATTCGGAAAATATAATTTCTATTCTGTATATTATTGTATGCTATCGATTTATGCCGTAGAATGTAAGTGCTCACCTTTCAAAATAATTTTACAAAAAGCAAAGATAATCTGGATGGTTGTTCAGAAAATTCTTCTTATATAATAATTTGTGAGTAAAAAATACAAAAAGCGTTTGGCAAAAATGCAAACCTTGTCAAACTGCTTGCAGATTCATTTTGTTATGATATATACTTAACCCAACGATAAAGTCAAATATACCTGTTCCAAGGCTCCTCTTCAATGTTATTTAATATCACAACAAAGGCTGTTGATGGAGAAATATATTTGATAATGATGTAATGGTTTACTAGAGAAATTTTTAAAATGCAGCACACCAAAATTACAATACCAGTCACGTAGCGAGATATTCGAAAACTAAATACAGCGCATAATTTAAAATCAAGTATTTAAACAATGAATGTTCTGGAAAATAAAAATAAAAAATCTTTTTAAATAAAGATCGTTACAATCAGCTATTGTGGTTTAAATTTATCAGTCAATGTTATTTTACATAAGGCGGAGGATTTAACTTCCTCCACGTACACCACCTTCTCAAAAAAACGGCTAGTAATAGACGTAATCATAATTCTTCGGCTGACGATTCACGAGAACGAGTTGTGCTTACTGGCGTCCCTGACGTCGTCATCTCGACCGGTACAGTATTCATTGGTTCTTCAAAATCATCTGGTATCGACAAATAATTTTCATGCTGTGATTCACTAGAATAAGATTTTGCTATATTAGACAACACGTCTTCAGAGTTCTGCATTTCATTATGTGCCTGTCTGGTGGGATTGCACACATCAGATTCGCCCATGGAACGGCCATTCAACGCATCTGTTAATTCAGTCATACCGTCTATCCAGATAAACTGATGAATGCAACGATCCAAAGTAACAAAATCCTCAATGACATTTATTTCTATGATGACATCCTTGTCAGTTATCCTCTGGACCTTGTATGGACCTTTATAAAACGATTTTAGGCATTTCTTCCTATTTTCATTAGTTACATACACATGCGAAGCCGATCTTAGATCAGAGGACACATAGCATTTGGTTTTAGCTTTTCTAGTCTTGGTCGAAGCTAAACGACACATCTTATCTCTAAGTGCTCTCACGAACCAATCTACATAACTAGAAGCCCAACCAAGACTACTTGGAGTTTCTATTAGAAGATCTCCAGGCAATCTTAATGGTTCTCCATAAACCAGTTCTGCTATAGAAGTACCTAATTGTGCCCTATATATGTTGCGCATGGCGAGTAGTACTATAGGAAGATCGTGTATCCAGCTTGTTCCACTAGTACACCTTAATGCAGCTTTCAGTTCACGATGTAGCCTTTCTACCATCCCATTCGCTCGTGGGTTATACGCGCTAGTATGTATTATAGTGGTTCCCATGATGTTGAGGGATCTTACGAAAAGCTCTGACATAAATTGACTACCGCGATCACTAGTGACCTTTTCCGGAACACCATAACGCGATATCCAATTATGTAGAAACGCGAACAAGACTTCTTGCGCTGTCATGTCTTTTAAAATCGCCACTTCAAATTGACGACTAAATCTATCTACCATAGTCAGCAAGTATTTATTTCCATTTACTTCAGGCATCTCGACAATGTCTATGTGTACATGTCTGAACCGTCCGATTGGTATTCCAATGTTCTTTATCTCGGTTCTGGTATGTCTCCACACCTTACATGTTTGACACTTGGCACAGGCTCTTACTCATACCCGTATGTCTTTAGACATGGGCGGCCATACGAATCTGTCGTTGATTAATTGAATGGTGGCTTTAATGAATAGATGACCCATGTCATGTAACACTTGAATAATCTTGGCTCGTAATTCCAATGGCACATATGGTCGTGGTTGACTTCTAGATGTTTCGCATAACAAACACTTGCCACTTATAAGTTTACGAACATATCCTGGTCTTTTGGGCAATTCTAATGTAAAGGGATCCGATCCATGCGCTTCCTCGATTTGACTAACAAAATTGTGCATTGATTCATCTAAATTTTTCAATGGACCTTAAAATATCAGCTCGACATCAGCTTCATTCGTTCAGCTAAGTGCATCGGCCACCACATTCTCTTTACCAGAAATATAAGACACAGTGAAATCGAACTCTGCTAACCGTGTTATTTGGGAATTTACTCTACGAGAGTAATTAAGCCTAGCTGTTTTACCAAGTATGTTGATCAATGGCTTATGATCGGCCAATAACTTAAACTTGTGACCATCTAAGTAATGCTCGAAGTGTATCACTGCGGCATACACTGCTAGAAGCTCTTTGCCAAACGTATCATAACGTCTTTCTCGATCATTAAGCTTACGGCTATAAAACCCAATCGGTCTTACTATGTCCTGATCTCTTTGCTGTAGCACTGCCCCTAATGCAACATCTGAGGCATCTGTGATTATTTCGAAAGGTTTTTCCCAATCTACAGGTGCTAATGCGGTTACGTCACTTAACATATCCTTGGCCTTTTGGAAATTTTCTCGGTCTTCTTGACTCAAGTTTATAGGCAAAGACTTCTTGATCGTGCTCTTTTCACGAGTGAGATGGCTTGTTAACGATCCAAGAATTCCGGCTAGATCTGCAATAAATCGACGATAATTGCTGATCATGCCCAAGAACCTTCGCAACTGGCGTAGGGTTCGGGGTTTCGTTACGTCCTTTATAGCTTGGATCTGATCTTCCAAAGGTTTAATTCCGTCTTTGGAAAGTATGTGACCAAGGTATTTAACTGAAGAGCAACCTACATTACTCTTATTAAGTTTGACCACTAATCCATATTGTTCCAGCCTGGTCAAATCCGTTTCCAAATGCGTACGATGTTCATTTCGGGAGCGACTAAAAATAATTATGTCGTCTATGTGGCAATGGCCACCTTTAAGACAAATAATGAACAAAAAGTCTTATCTAGGGCAGACATTATTTCAACAGAAATTCCTCGCAGAAGCGCCCGTATAAGAATGAAGCAGTCAGCCCAATGTGAATAGCAGACTTCGAGCTGAAGTGAACATAAATTAATTAATGTGTAAATTTGTTTTATTAAATCGATGCTTGTTGTGCGAGCAAAATTCTGTATATAATCGAGTAAAAATAAAGCATTTGTGGTACATTTAATATGTCTTCTGATGGGTTGGAAACGTTGATTCAGGCATTGACTTCTCAAAGGAATAATTTAACTGCAGAATTAGGCATAATTAAGGCTCGTCTAGACGATACGCTAATAACAAATACGGAAGACATCCAAGTACGTGGACCATCCAACATAGGTGGACAAAACAATGGCGACCGCGCCGAAGAGGAATCAAGAGGAAATATGCCGGCGTTTTCAGCCGAATCGACGAGTTATTTCAGACCGTCATCAGAGTTTAAGCCGATGTTGGTACCACTAGATGAGGAAAGGCCACAGTTGTGGTTCGAAAAATTTGAAGCATCAGTTCGAGCCCAAGAATTTACATTGGAAGCAACTATTGTGCGTGTAGCTGTCCAGGAATTAGTGGACCGGACAGTAGCAGTCCAATTGGAATTGCCAGTTGATCTCACGTATGAAGAATACAAAGACGCGTGTTGGATCATTTCTGGGACAGGCCTCAGGAAGTGTTCTTAGAATTATACAGCCTGAAGCTATTAATGGGTGAGATGCCCATGGATACCATGGCACGTATCAAGCGGTGGTTCTCGAAGCTTACCGTGTCTTTACCCGGCTTGCAACCACATGAGGCCAATCATGTTCATGCTGCTGGATCCTACCAGATACGGTGAAATATCCAGCGCCCAGGGAGGCCTTGAAGAGAGACTTCAGGCTCTTCAAAGTTCGGCCATAATGACAAACAAAGTGGCAGCTGCATCTCCACGCATGGGTCCAGTTACGACATCTGACAGGAGCGACATACCGTATTGGAATTCTTCGCGGCATAATAAGCAGTTCCGCGACAGAAGGCAACAGCCAGTGGCCTGGAAGCAAAGTCAGTATATAAGGACTCCAGCTCCGACGAATACGACGTATAAGCGTCAGCAAAACCCATGTACTGCTCCTCGAGAACGGCCAGTGCAGTGGGGTAACAGGGTGCACAATCTCACAAATAAAGGTGGGAGAGAGCAGGGCACAAATATTAATCCTTTGGTGGCTCCGACGGGTAGATCGAATGAAGACCAGCAGAACAAACAAAAAAGTGGTCCGAACCAGATGGCCTTTGAAGAAAAGGAAGTGTGGGAAACATTGCCAAATGTAAGAATTTTCATTAAAGTTAAATTTTTAGAACTCTTCAACGGACAGCCAGTAATAATGCAATTGGATACTGGAGCTGATGTGTCGGTACTACCATTGACTTGGCCATTGAACAATGTAAAACCCTACGAAAGCAAGTTTATGTCAGGCGTCGGGCGCATCGATGGTGGCTGTGGGCGAGTGGGACACGAAGTTGTTAATAAATGAAAATGTCTATCATATGTCTTTTGTTGTTTCGAATACGCAAACGCCCTTATTGGGACTTGATTTCATTAGAAAATGGGTTAAGACGATAGACTGTCAAAATAAACGTGTATGCCTATCGCGGCCTGAGGGAATAAGTTCAATAAAGTCTATGTACCCCTAAGATGGGAGGAGACCAGTTGTCTGCCTGGGTGGTGGAAGAATCTTCAAACCCAATATAACATTATATTCCAACTGCCTGATTGTAGCGAGCGTCCAGGGCCGACGGTCGACCTGTTTAAGCTATGGCTAGAACTAAATGACGGATACGAACCACCAAAAGTATATGGTGCTCCTCTAAAGAAATTAGCAGCAGCGATTCGAGCAACCCAAGAAATGATAGAAGTCTGCGTTCTTGAACCGTCAACGTCTGTTTTTCGTGCTCCGATGGTTTATGTTACGAAAAAGGATGGTTGGCTCCGACCAGCGGCTGATTTTTTTGTAATTGAACTCAGTAACTAAACCGGACCCGTATCCCATGCCGGCTCTGCGTGATCTGTTCTTACAGCTGGCGGGAGGCAAATGGTTTGCCGTGCTTGATCTTAAACAGGGATTTTGGCAAATAGGCGTGCGGTCCAAAGACCGATGGAAGTTAGCGGTATAAGTATCCCAAGGTCATTTCCAATTCACCCGGGTACCATTTGGCCTTAAAAACGCACCGAAAGTGTTCCAAAGAATGATGCACTCGTTCGTGTCTGACTTAACTTGTACAACAGCTTACGTAGACGATGCTATTATATGGGCCACTACTGAACACGAATTAGGTGTGAGGCTGCAAAAGATGTTGGCCAAAGCTCTAGAATGGCGATTACATTTTAACCCAGAAAAGGTACATATAGATCAAGAAGTGCGGTTCTTGGGGCACTTAGTCTCAGCGGACGAATGCATGCCGTTAGATTCTAATGTACAACCTATCAGGGATTATCCGGTGCCTACTATTAGAAAACTATTGCGCCGATTTATTGGTATGGTGAATTTCTATAGACCATACCTCGCAGGGATGGCGGTTACGCAACAGCCCTTATCTCAGTTAACTAGTGCCAAGATACCATTTCGTTGGACGGAGGAGGCTCAACAAGCGTTTGTGCTATGTAAGCAGAAATTAATAGATGCAACTATTTTGACTTTCCCAGTAGGTAATATGTCAATTGTTACAGACGCGTCAGATATTGGTATAGGAGCGGTGTTACAAGCTGACGGACGTCCTGCGCAATATATAAGTCGCACACTCACTAAGGCGGAACAGAACTATACAGTGACAGAAAAAGTATTACTTGCCATACAATGGGCGCTGCGGAAGTTTAGATATTTTGTCATCGGCGGACACGTGGAGGTCTTTACCGACCACAAAGCGCTAGTGCATTGGAGATCACTATGTATTGAGAAGAAACGTGTACATGGAGCCATTGAAGAACTAGAAGAGTACGATATATCAATTCATCATAGAGCAGGAATCGAGAATGCGGCGGCCGATGCGCTCAGCAGAATTTCCGCTGTGCGGGTTTCGCCGCTTATAAAAGTCTCTGAAGAACAGGGAAGAGATGCTACATGTCAGGAAATAGTCAATCAATTAAAAACGGCACAGTGGTGTCTGCACCATATAAAACGTTGAGTCTACAGAACGGCCTGTTGGTGCGGAAAGAAGGACAAACAGTGCAATGGTTTGTGCCAGAATCTATAAGAACAGAATTAATGGCCTTTTGGCATGAAACGTTGGGACATCCCGGCGCTGGGCGGCTCATTGAGACATTGCAGTCACGATTGTATTGGCCTAAAGAAATAAATTCGTATCTATTGTCATCAATGCAGCACATGCCAACGTTGTAAACCACAAAAACGAGAAAAAGTCACTCCGATTGCTTTCAATGCCACTGCACGGAACGAGTTTCTACATATCGACCTGGTAGGTCCACTGCCGGTAGCTCGCGGCGGCGTGTCCTATGTGTTTTCCATGGTCGATAAGTTTACCCGATGGGTCGAGTTTGTACCACTGAAGAAGATCACAACAGAAAAGATTATAACGTGCTTAGAAGAGCGATGGCTCAGTCGATTCGGTGCACCACAAGTTATAGTTACCGATCAAGGCGCACAGTTTGAGTCGAAAGAATTTAATCAGTGGTGCAAAGACCTTGACATAAAGCATTCCCGCACAGCCATTTATCACCCGCAAACCAATGCGACAGCTGAGCGCGCACATAGGACGATGAAAGAGGTACTGCGATGTTGGTGCCACGAGAGCCCGGGAACGTGGAGAGACAAATTACATTTGGTCGAGCGGGCCATGCGCTTTACAGTCTCAACAGCTACAGGATTCGCTCCAATGCAAGGCAACCGACACGCACTCACCTAATTGTCGGCGACTATTTCATGCTCGTGAAGGTCGAGCCCAGGGCACTGCGGGCTGGCAATGGTGGTCCGTACCGTGTGGAAAGGTTGGACGCATAGCACAATACTGTTTTTGTTAGCCTGCCCGATGGACCACGAGCTGTTGCACTGGATCGTTTAAGCAGAGTGCGAAAGCCGATTCCTGAGGGGGGGGGAAGATGTGGCAATGGCCACCTTTAAGACAAATAATGAACAAAGGGTCTTATCTAGAGCAGACATTATTTCAACAGAAATTCCTCGCAGAAGCGCCCGTATAAGAATGAAGCAATCAGCCCAATGAGAAAAGCGGACTTCGAGCTGAAGTGAACATAAATTAATTAATGTGTAAATTTGTTTTATTAAATCGATGCTCGTGGTGCGAGCAAAATTCTATATATAATCGAGTAAAAATAAAGCATCTGTGGTACATTTAATATGTCTTCTGATGGGTTGGAAACGTTGATTCAGGCATTGACTTCTCAAATGAATAATTTAACTGTAGAATTAGGCATAATTAAGGCTCGTCTAGACGATACACTAATAATAAATACGGAAGACATACAAGTACGTGGACCATCCAACATAGGTGGAGAAAACAGTCTATATATACCCTCGCAAATGAACAATCCTGAAGGATTTCTTTAGCCAAACGCTGGAATGTCTGACTTGCATTTTTCAAACCAAAAGGCATTCGAAGAAATTCATGCGATCCCCCTCCTGGAAATCTGACTGCGGTGAGTGGTATTGATCTTTCTTCCATTGTTACCTGATAGTACGCTTTCTGGAGATCTAAAGTTGTATAAACCTCATATCCCATTATATCTCGGAGCAAAGTACTTTGGTTAGGGAGAGGATAAGAATCACCCTTCGTCACTGAGTTTAATAGATGATAATTCTCACAAACCCGGTTCAGGTTTGGTAACTACTACTATTTGGGAAACAAAATTGGAATTTGACCTTCTACAAATCCCCTCTTCGCGCAATTGGTGAAATTCGGACAAAGCAACCTGTTGCTTGTGTTGTGCCAATGGTTGAGCCTTTGGTGAACAAGGCAACGGAGCCACCAATTCTATTTGGTGTTCTACTCCTGTCTTCAGACCTATCCTTTTGGCACTGAAAGGTTGAAACACTGCTAGGTGCTTCTCGATTATATCGGCAAAGTCATGTGCGACTGATGGACGAGGTAAGAGGACTGTTCTAACTGCCGACGTGTTAGAATCAGTAGGTGTTGCTATCCCTACGCCTTCTGCGATAGTCCTAGCTATGGGGTCTAATGTCAGCTTAAAATGGGTCAAGAAATCTATGCCAATGATATGGTCCTTGACATCGGCTACTAGAAAATTCCATCAGAAGGAAGATTTCTGGCCTAATGTTACCGACATTTCTTTCATCCCTTTTACTCCAATCGGACTACCGTTAGCGGCCCATAGTTGATAATCAAATGTGGGGCAATCTGCTTCCACCACGTCTGACCTAACAATGCTTACCTCAGCACCCGTATCAATGAGAAATTCTAATCCATATAATTCATCCTTAATAATGAACTTGTTGTTGGAAAATCCGGCAATGTTTTCCAGATCTCCGCTTAGTGAGAATCGAACTCTCTTGCCTTCTATATCGGTGCTATTTGCTCTAGTCGCATCTTTAGCTTTGAGTATGCCTCAAGGTGAATGGGAGCCTTTGCAATGAAACCCCGTACGGCTACAATACACTCACTTTGCACTGCGTCCGTATTCGCAATGTGCCTTACACCATCCGCGTGGCCCTTCGAAGCGTTGACGCGAGTGACTCCCTCGACATCTATTATACTTATCCTGACTCTGAAGTTGTGCAATATCTCTACGCAAGCTAGCAACTTCTCTACATAAGAAACGCAGTTTCTTGTATAGTCAGGTTGTTTTTGGTATCTGCCCTGACTGGCTGCATCGTTACAGAATCTGTTCATAAAATTCGGACGGTAGTTGACGCCCCATTTTTTCTAAGCGTAATAATTTGCACATTTGCGCTGATCTTCCAGGCTGATATCTCTGTTAAATTTCAGCCATTAATAACTCAAATGCATTGTACGGCTTTTCTTCCACAGTTCTGTCTCTGAAATTTTCCAAAGCATTTCGGAAATTTTCAGGCAATGCCATCCATGCTGCAACAAATTTCTCCATAGGGTTCACGATATTATAAGCACTGAATATCATTTGGACATCTCCTACCAAACTTGAATGTTTTTCTGATTTATACTGTGGTAGACTTAAAATTCCTGGACTGGCGCGGTCGCCAAATTTTGTTCAGGCCCCTAACATATTCGAGTTTATAAGCCCCATAGATGCCAGATCGCTGGAAAACCTAAAATTCACAGTAGAGTCTGATATGCTTATATGATTGTTTGCGTCACTTAAGTTCAAGTCCGCTATGTTCTGCACTAACCTACTTGTGACCTCAAATTTAATATCGGTATCCATGAATATATGAGATAATAATTAAATCTATACTTACTGTTAGGCAATCGGAAAGTATAAGTTGGAAAGCTGTTCCACTCAGAAATAATTTGTTATGATATATACGTTGCCCAACGATAAAATCAAATATACCTGTTCCAAGGCTCCTCTTCAATGTTATTTTATATCAGAATAAATGCAATTGATGGAGAAATATATTTGATAATGATGTAATCGTTTACTAGAGAAATTGTTAAAATGCAGCAGACCAAAATTACAATACCAGTCACGTAGCGAGATATTCGAAAACTGAAAATAGTGCACAATGTAAAATCAAGTATTTAAACAAAGAATGTTTCGGAAAATAAAAAGAAAAAAATCTTTTTAAATAAAGTTCGTTACAATCAGCTATGGTGGTTTAAATTTATCAGTCAGTGTTATTTTAAATGAGACGGAGGATTTAACTTCCTCCACAATATTAAGCATATATGAATATACATCAACGCGAGCTTTAGTTGGAAAATGATATAAGATTGATGTGTAGATTCTGCTTAATTTTCAATTTTTTTAAAAGCAATTGCCTTAAATGCGGGGATTTACGTTTTATTTTATATAAGGCAGTTCTATCTAAACTTGAACGAAAAAAAATTTGTCTAAATTAATACGAGCTTATTACCAGTAAATTAAAAATGCTTACTTTTCATTTACTAAGTGTTATTAACTAAACATGATTTTTTCCTGCAGCAAAATGTGTGGCAAAAAATTAAGAAAAAATATACGTTTACAAATTTAAATTTGATTTATTTAATATTTCCCCGTTTTGCGGAGATTACCTATAAAGAAAATACTGTAACGACACAAATTAATTGCCGACATATTGCGTAAATTAAATTAAATTTTATTTACGTTGCACAAATGAGAAAAAAGCGAAACTTGCCGTTAACCAATAGTGTTCAAGTAGACATATTACTATGGAATGGCTATTTAAGCGCGACAAATTCACCATGCAGATCAGTTGTCGCATTTTTCGTTTGCTTTGCGTTACGTGTGCGTGCTGTCGGATGTCATTACTTACGCTGGTTATAAGATTTGTCTTCACCAACAATTGGCAACATCCGTGACTAATCTTGTTTCTGCACAACCAGCGACACGAGCCAATTAATGCAGAACTTAAACGAAGTTTCCACATCAAGATTACAGCGCAACGACAAAGGGAACCACAGCGTGGGTCAACCCAATGCTCTAGGACATCTTCACACTGAAGGAACATTCTCGGCATTTGCCGGAGAACGCACTACCGGCCCTTTTAAGGGCCCCCTATCAGAACAATAACTCTATATCAATATTACCTTAACCTTACTTGAAGCTGGGGCGTTTACAAAATCGGCGACCGCGCCAGGATATTGAGTATTGTACTGTTTTTTTAGTATAAATAAAATTGACTTTATTTTTCATTTATTTGGGATAAAAATAGATTAATATTTGCGTTTAAGTCTTCTTTACTCTAGTCGTGGTCTTCTGGGAATTTTGTTGGGTATATGTTCATGGATTTCTGGTGAATTGTTTTAGGGTATATACTCTATTCAACTTTCCTACGTACAAAACTGCACCGTACGTACTCGACAGGCTCAATTGCGGAAAATTTCAATTTTTGGAAGCAGTTACTGTGACGTGTTTTGTGAAGGAACTAATTCATCTGTTTTCTGCGCTCATCCAACCGCGGGAGACCTTCAACTGTGGAAGCTGTTTGTGGGTAAGCGTTTCGTTAATGTATATTTATACATTTTCATATTGCTTATAAATTTATGCTTTTAAGATCTCGTGAGATAGTTAGAATGTCAGGTCCAATTTTAGATATTGATGTTCCTGTTTGGGATGGAGATAGTGAACTATTCTCTATGCGCGTAGACTCCGCTTTCTCCCCGTTTCCTGATTATGACAGTCATCAAAAACTGTCGAAGGTTTTTGCTAAACTACCTTCTGAATTGTAGCGACGGATTTATCCTAAGCTTGAGGCCATTAGGAAGCTACCTAATCCCATTTTGGGCCTACAAAACGAGGTAGAATCCTTGCTTGGATCCACGGAAATTGAGCAGATAATAAACAAATATGCGCAGTTAGATATGCCAAATCTTGGCCCCATCGAAATTTTGAGGGAATTACTGAAACGTTGGTATATAACCAAAATTTCTGACCATGAGGCTAAGGTTGCTTTTATTAACAATCTTCCACAAGCATTAAAACTATTTGCCAGACAACTTCCCAACACTCTCTCTATAGATGACTTATCTGAGAGATGTGAGTTAGAATATAGGGTTTTGGAACCCAAAGTGAATCCATCCTTTTCTTCACCCCCGCAAGATGATAGACTCTCCTCTTTAGAGAGGACAGTGGCGAACATGACTAAAGTTCTAGAAGGATTGGCCATTACCAAATCCGAGCTAAATCAAGTGAATGCTCGACCCAAATTCGTTCCTAAGCCCAATTATAACGGTAGGCGGCGATCGAGATCTCCGCAATCCTTTAATAAATATGCTCCAAAGAACTGGTGTTATAACCACCAGAATTTTTTTATGCTTGCCAAGTTTGTCTTTGTCGTTCCGAAGAATTTCCGAATGAGTGTCAATTTCCACAGCTGACGGAAAGGACAACAAACCACAGGCACAAGGGTGCATCAGTATCGGGAAACGTCTGGCGCAGGAAGTAGAAGACCGTACTTTCTGCGCATCAACGGCATCAACGGCGCTACAGGGAAGAAGCCAACTACAATCCGACATCCCTGTCGACTCTTTTCGTCCACGACGAATTTTTCACATAGAGAACCAAACAGACAATGCCGGTCGCTATCTTCAGCCTACTTGTTTGCATGACCCGGCCAAACAGCCAAACGAACTTCTGCACCTTCTTGATTTCAAACTGGCGAAGAGTTCATCGTAGACACAGGTGCGGCAGTCTCAGTTCTCAAAGGTGATTCAATGGCCGAGATGTCGCTAGGCGTTCTTCTCGCAACAGCTACTGGCGAGCCCATACAAACTTATGGCTGCCGGTACTGCAAACTTAACGTAGGTCTACGACGTGAATTTCCCACAACTTCATCATTGCCAAGGTCTCACATAATATAAAAGGCCTTGATTTCCTTCTGAAATTTCGGCTCCTTCTTAAATTTGCTAATCAAAAGATCATCGACCCTTTCACCGGACTTGAGCAAAGTTTTTGAACACTTGCCTCCGAGCGTTTGGAGTCACAGGTCATTCAGCTAACTCTAGTGCATCATTCAGCAGAGATATCAGCAATTCTTCAAAAATACATGTCGCTTTTCGATCTTAACAAGTCAGAGCTACGAGTCTCCAACACGATGCATCATATTGTCACAGAAGGACAACCTATTGCACTCAAGAAGCGACCACTGGATCCTGCTAAGCTGAAAGCTGCCCAAGAAGAATTCTCAAGGCTTTTGGAAGAGGGAATCATCAGACCATCGAAAGTTCATGGGCGTCACCACTGCACTTAGTCTCTAAATCAAACGGATCGTACAGAGCCTGTGGAGACTACCGTAAGCTAAATTCAGTGACAAAATCTGATGCACATCCTATTCCAAATATTAACACTTTACTTGAAAAACTCAACGGCAGCAATTTCTTCTCAGGAATTGGCCTCAGACAAGCCTACCATCACATCCCGGTAGCGCCAGAGGATATAGAAAACACTGCAGTCATCACTCCATTTGGCCATTTCAAATATCTTTACATGCCTTTTGGACTTAAGTGTGCTACACAGACATTTCAAAGTTTCATGGACAACATACTTCGCGACGACTCTGCTTATTGTATGTCATATCTCGATGACATTATGGTATTCAGTCCAGATTTAGAATCTCATGCCAAGCATCTACGAAATGTCCTCTCACGCTTATCCAACCACGGACTCAAGATCAATTGTGACAAGACGCAGATTGCAACTACATCCATGGGCTTCATAGGGCATCGTATTACGCCCCAAAGTATTCAATCGTTGCCGTCAGAGGCGAATTCGATCATGAATATCAAGTCACCGAGGACTGTTAGCGAGTTGTAGAAAATCTTGGGAGTACTAAACTACTATCGTAAGTTCCTTCCGGGCCTTTCGAAACAACTTTATCCTTTGTGCAGGCACCTACGGAATCAAAAAGGTCTTCGCAAGAATTCCATCATTGCTTGAACATCCGAAAACGAGGAATTACTTCGACTCGCCATCAAATCGTTAGCAAATGCCACAATGCTAACATATCCAGATTTTCAAAAACCATTTCTACTCACGACAGATACTTTCGAATTCGCTATTGGAGCCACTTTGGAACAAGAGATTGACGGATTTCGGAAGCCTATCAGTTTCTACTCGCGTACTGTTCAACCGCTAGAAATGAGGTACGAAACTTTCGGTCGAGAACTTCTCGCCACCCACGACGAAGTGCGCCATTTTATCAGCATCATTGGCAGTAGCAGATTTTTTGTTTTCACCGATCATGCATCATTAGTTAACACATTTCGAAACGCAAATTCATCCATCGCCAAGTATCCTGCCAGAGTGAAAAGACAGCTTTCACGTCTAAGCCAATTGCAATTTGACATCTTTCACGTTAAGGGCAAACAGAACTTCATTGCAGGTGCCCTTTCCAGGCCAGACGTTTTGCTACAACCACCTTCGCCGTCGCCATTAACTTTCCACTCTGTGACACTCAGTGAACCTGCAAATGGAACAACGCGGTGACATTCATATACAAAGATCAATAGCCCTTCACCCAACCAAGTTCATATGCCGTCTCTGGGAAAGCTTACCAATTGTTTACTTCACGGGTACGCGGCCCAACAAGCCAGTTCTGCCGACCCGCCTTCAGAGAAAAGTTTTCGATTCAATTCACTCAATTTCTCACCCAGGAAGCCAAGCGACTGTCCGACTTCTCACAGATCGTTTCTGGGGTCACAGACTTAGGCAGAATGTTAAACGATGGGTCTCAGAGTGTGCTATTTGTCAGAAAAACAAGATCACACGACACACTCGTTCTAAGTTGCAACATTTTCGGTCTACATCTCGCCTAGCCATCGTCCACATCGACATAGTTCATCTGACAAAGGTTCAAGGTTTCAGCTACCTTCTAACTATGATCGATAGATTTCACGTTGACCTGCGGCATTACCTTTTGGCACCATTTCGGCAGGCGAAGTAACTAACGGTTTTATCTCTGCATGGATATTCAATTATGGTGTTCCCAATGAGGTCATCACATCTCCACAGCTGCAAGAGGGTACTCGTTCGCAACGACAATGCTGTTGCACCACTACAACCAAAGTATCGTTGTCCTTACCCGATTTTGCTCAGACAACCAAAATGCTTCATTATTATGCAAGGCGCTACACCGACATCAGTAAGCATAGACAGGTTGAAACCGTTTATCGAACCGCCTGATCCTGAGAGCGTTCAACCTTCTACACACGTCTCAGTCTCCGTCTGCCCACAAACTCAATAGCCTTCTTTGTATAACGCGTAATTGATATATATTTTTTTAACATTAAAATTACGTATCAAAATTTTTTAACTTTACGTTATTTTTTGCATTTATCCCACGAGGCATAACCAGCTGTTCTTAGCTAACAATTGTGTAGCATTTTTGAACAGCACTTTGGTAATATGCCATTTATAAGGCAATGTTCGTGTGCATATTTTATGCAGTTACCTTTGATTTTAATGTATATATTTTTACATTATAATGTATTTCTCACGCATGACATCACACTGCCTATTTTGGTATGACCAGCTACTTAGAGCTAACGCTTTCGTGTAGCAACACTAAATAGTTATCAGCTTCATATCATGGTACAGGCCACTTTCAATCCATATCTCAACTTCATCAATTGCACAAAGACCACTCTACAAATAGCATGACCACATCGTCGAGCACTCACTCTAGCTCCTTTGGTCGTATACAAACGCATTGACGACGATCCAGCCTGCCTAGGTTTTAACTTAAACTGGCAAATTCAGAGGCGATTTACCTCGAAATCTTCACGCTGCGGCTCCCAAATCTTACACTGCTCTATTTTGCCTCACGCGGTATGACCGACCACTAGAGCTAACAATTTGTGTAGCAATTCCTAGTGGTTAATTGGCATCATATCATTGTTGAAATAACCAACAAGCATACATAAGCTCAGCATTTACGGTAATTTTTTTTGCTAAACTTGGCTAGAACTCTGTCATGCATTTCTTATTTAGCCTCGCAGAGAGAAATTTATTTTCTTTTTTTCAGAGAGGAAAGTGTTGTAACGACACAAATTAATTGCCGAAAAAAGCGAAACTTGCCGTTATTTAATAGTATGCAAGTAGACATATATTACTATGGAATGGCTATTTAAGCACGGAAAATTCACCATGCAGCTCAGTTGTCGCATTTGTCTTCTGATTTGCATTTCGTGTGCGTGCTGTCTGCTGTCATTACTCACGCTGTTTATTGGATTTGTCTTCACCACCAATTGGCAACATCCGTGACTAATCTTGTTGCTGTACAAAAAGCGAGACGAGCCAGTTAATGCAGAACTACAACGCAGTTTCCACACCGAGATCACAACGCAACAACAGAAGGAACCACAGCCAAGGTCAACCCAAGGCTCTAGGACATCTTCACACTGAAGGAACATTCTCGGTATTTTACGGAGAACGCACACCGGCCCTGTGAAGGGCCCACTTATAAGAACAATAACTCTATATCCATATAACTTTAACCAAGTTTGTAACGTCTTACGGCATTTACTTGAAGCAGGGGCGTTTACAATTTTATGCCTTTTTAATACATTTTAATCCGTATTACAAATTGGTGACAAAATTTTCATTCAAGCGTAAGTTATATTTAATGTTTACTTGTACTATTATTTTCCACCGCAAATTTTCACTATTTCTTTTAAATAAAAATTGTGTCAAATCAAACTGAAATTCTGTTCTCCTGTAGAAGTTAAATTTATTTTTTGGAAGTTCTTTTGTTCATATTGTCGAAGTTTTGGACTTGTCTTGTGGAAGAAAAGAGAGAGTTTTGATCTGAGTTTCTGAATTGCATAAGCGGGACACTGCGTGGTTCCCTCTCCGATTCTTTGTAAATAAAACTTTGTAATCTTCTCGTCCTTTTGTTGTTTTTAATTATCAGCGAAAAGGACCACAAATTTGCTTTGGGTATTTTAAGTTAATATTTGTTTTAAGGTCTCAATCATTCCTGTTCAATAATTTGTGGACATCAGCGTATCCGGGTAAGCTTACTTAATTTATATAATATATAAATTACAACTATTTTAATAATATCATGTCTGGTTTAGTAAATACTGAGGATACAGAGCAGTTGGCTAGCGGACTTAAGGATTGTAGCTTAAGAGATAGTTCAGAGGAACTTAAGTGTTCTAAGATAGATGATCATTCCGCATATATGGATTTTCCGGGCCTGGCATCCAAGAGACCCCATTATGGTAATGACCTAAGGGCCTCTACAAAAATGGCGACCGCGCCAGGATCCTTTATGCGGAAAGATATGATGTAGATGATCGTTTTTGCCGCAATTCTATGGATAGCAATGTTAAGCTCACCATGTACAGACCAGACAACCATTCTGAATGGGTCGAAGAAGCAAAATTTTATTTTAAGCTAAAACGGATGACCGACCCTATAGAAAGGTTTGCCTCGGCCTGGTGGTGCTTACCTGAGCCATTAAAAAAGAATCTGTTTAGACTCAGGAAATTTGTCACTGAGAACGAACCAGAAAATGCATTTGAGCTTCTAGTAGAAGAACTCCATGGACGATATCAACCCGAGAGGATTGAACGGATGACTGACTTATTACGTCAGGAAAAGATGGGAAATCTACTTCCATCTGAATTTTATGACAGACTAATTTCAAAATCCATCGGGCTTGATATATCTGAGGAAGTTATAAACAGTATATTTGTAGCAGAATTGCCTGCTAGACTAAGAGCCACCTTGGATGTATATGATACTTTGGAACTAGTGTGGCCCAAGAAGCTCAAAGGGTTGGACAAATTGTATCGTCAGAAGGAACCTAAGGTGTATGCAGTAACCGCAGATTCACGTCTGGAGCAGCAACTCAGACATCTCTCAGAGAGACTCCTGACCATAGAGAATGAATTAAGTACCCTCCGCAGGGATGTGGGTTGGATAAAAAGCAATAAGGAAAGTTCCAACAGAAGTAGGGTAAATTCTCGGAGTCAACGTTCAAATTCCAAGCATTGGAGAGGCGAATCGCGTGGGGGTGTACAAGGACCACGCGAGTGGTGCATATCGCATCGCAAATACTCCGAGTTTGGAAAATGTCAGGAGGGGGTTTGCACGTTTCCAAAGTTGGGTGGTCCCCGATGGAAAGGAAGTAGTCTTCCTGTAGCCTGGTCGAAACTGCCGGAAAACTAATGGAGCCCCCGCTAATAGAAGCCGTAGGGGGGGTTGCGCATGCAAGGCTCCAAGGTATGCATATTCGTGGCATACTAAAATCATCAAAGTTAGGTTCGGAAGCTTCCATGGAAGAGACGCGCAGTAACACAGTCCGTAAATCTGTTAGATTTCGGCTGGCAGGTAATCTTAAAGAGGTTGCTGGTTATAGCAACAATAAGTTCGTTATAACTGATGAACTTAGTGGCTTAAATTTCTTAATAGACACGGGTGCAGAGGTGAGCATAGTTCGATCTAATGTGGTGGAAATTGATAGCCCCACATTCGATTACCAACTATGGGCTGCTAATGGAAGTCCAATTGAGGTTAAGGGAGTTAAAGAATTGTCAGTGACATTGGGGCAGAAATCTCCATTTACGTGGAATTTTCTGGTCGCTGATATAAAGGATAACATCATTGGGATGGACTTTTTTGATCCATTTTAATCTTGCTTTAGATCCCAAATCTAGGACCATTGGACAAAGCACTGGGATAGTGACTTATGCTGAGACTGGGACCTCAGTAGTTAGGTCAGTGAGACTACCCAGACACGTCGTCGCCGATGACTTGGCGGATGTCATCGAGAAACACCTGGCCGTGTTTCTGCCATTCAATGCTAAACGCAAGTGTTTAAGGACAGGCATAGAACACCAAATCGAGTTGGTGGAGCCACTACCTTGTTCGCCCAAGTCTCAACCGTTAGCACAACACAAGCAACAGGTTGCTATTGAAGAATTTAAGCGGTTGAGAGAAGAAGGAATTTGTAGGCGTTCAAATTCCAACTTTGCATCTCCAATAGTGCTTGTACCCAAACCTGAACCAGGTCAATGGAGGGTTTGTGGTAACTATCGTTTATTGAATTTGGTAAAGAAAGGTGATTCGTATCCTCTACCGAACCAGAGTACTTTGCTCAGGGATATAATGGGGTATGACGTATATACAACATTAGATCTGCAGAAAGCGTACTATCAAGTACCTATGGAGGCAGAATCTATACCGCTCACAGCAGTGCGATTCCCTGGAGGAGGATCGCATGAATTCTTATGTATGCCTTTTTGGTTGAAGAATGCAAGTCAGACATTCCAGCGTCTGACAGAGGAAGTTCTTCAAGACTGTTCATTTGCTAGAGTGTATATAGATGACATCATTATATATAGTCAATCTAGGGAGGAACACCGGGAGCATTTGGACATCGTTTTGTCTAAGCTGGAACATTATGGATTGGTAGTGAAACCAGAAAAGAGTAGGATTGGTTGCTCTACCGTAAAATATCTTGGACACACCATTTCCAAGGATGGAATCAAGCCCTTGGAAGACAAGGTACAAGCAATCAAGGATGTGCGAGAACCTAGAACTGTACGCCAGTTGCGTAGATTTTTGGGCATGATTAGCTACTATCATCGGTTCATACCAGGTTTAGCTGGAATTTTGGGGTCACTAACTCGACATATAGTTCGTGAACGAAGCACAATCAAGAAGTCCTGGCCTATTAATTTTAGCCAAGACGACAAGGAAAAATTTTAGAGGGCCAAATATCTGTTTAGCCAAATAACCACATTAGCACCTGTGGATTGGACTAAGCCGTTTGAGCTGGTCACAGATGCTTCTGATGTAGCCATAGGAGCAGTGTTACATCAACGGAAAAATGGTATAGTCAAGCCGATTGGATTCTATAGTCGGAAACTCCAAGATCGCGAGAAGCGATATGATACGCTTGGAAAGGAGTTACTAGCAGTTTATTCTGCAGTGTTGCATTTTGAGCACTACCTAGATGGACATCAGTTTATGATATTAACTGATCATAAACCGTTGTTGAGTATACATGGGAAAGCAAATAGGCTAAATTATTCTCGGCGGGTGAATTCACAAATAACCCGACTCGCAGAATTTGATTTACCATTAGTCATATCTCAGGAAAAGATAATGTGGTGGCAGACACTCTCAGTAGACCAGACGTATCAAATGAAGATATGATTCGTTCAGAGTCACTCGTATGCTCTATTGTATCTTCTAATGATTTTGTCCAGAAATTGATGGAAGCACAAGGTCTTGATCCTTTAGTAGCTGTGTTGGAAAAGAATCCTGCATATACACGCAGGAAGATTGGAGATAAGTGGTTATTATTTAAAAACTCCAGGAGTCAACCTAGACATTATGTACCGTTAGAATTAAGGTATACGGTAATTCAACAGCTACATGAATTCGGTCATCCTTCCATTATGGCAACTATCAGGATGGTCAGTGATAGATATGTATGGCCTAAGATGTCGAAAGACATAAGAGCCTGGGTAAGGACATGTGCCCGGTGTCAAACTTGTAAAGTTTGGCGTCATACCAAAACTGAAATTAAAACGATTGGTATACCAGCGGGTCGTTTTATGCATGTTCATATTGATATAGTATAAATGCTTGAGATTTCTGGCCAAAAGTATTTACTCATGATGGTCGATTGGTTCAGTCGTCAGTTTGAGGTAGCAATCCTGAAGGACATGACAGCTCAAGAGGTATTACTTGTGTTCTTGCATAATTGGGTGTCGCGATATGGTGTACCGGTAAGGGTAACTACTGATCGTGGTAGTAAGTTTATGTCTGAACCGTTTATCAGATCATTGAATACAATGGGGATAGAAGTAAGACACACATGTGCTTATAATCCCAGAGCTAATGGGATGGTTGAGAGACTGCACAGGGAGCTGAAGACTGCATTACGCTGCACAGGTGGATCCAGTTGGATACATGATTTGCCCATAGTTTTGTTGGCAATGCGAAACAGATACAGAGTTCAGTTAGGAACATCCATAGCATAACTTATTTAGGGAGAGCCATTGAGATTACCTGGTGATATTCTATTAGAAGTTCCAAGTTGTCTCAATTGGGCATCTAGTTCAGTAGATTGGGTTGTTGAAGCATTGAGAGATAAAATGAGTCGTTTAGCTCCAACCAAAACTAGAAGTCCAAAGTCTAAATGCTATGTATCTTCAGATTTAAAGCTGGCATCTCATGTATATGTAACTAACGAAAACAGACAGAATTGTCTGACTCCATTCTATAAGGGGCCATTTAAAGTCAATCATATGACTGAGAAAAATGCATTTTTAGAAGTAAATGGCACTGTAGAATGTGTAACACTGGATCGCTGTATTCCACAGTTTATTTGGACGGAGGAGGAGACTGAGTAACAGTATTCACCGAAGTATCCAGAAGTTGAGGCGAGATGTGACTCAGAAATTGGTGAAAAATGCGAAGAGTCGAATAAATATGGTAAAGAAGTAAAGATTAAAACCAAGACAACTGAGAATAAAGAACAATGCTATATGAATATGAAATCTAGTGAAGTACCAGCACAACTTGTTGAAACTCGTTCTGGAAGAGTCATCAAGAAACCGAAGAATGAGGACTACATCATGTATGGTTAATCATCTTAAACATGAGGGTGTATGTGGCGGTTAATTTAATTATTGAACACCAATTAACTCCTCATATAAAAATAAATCAATTTTATTTTTGGACATTTGATGTTATCGCTGGTTTCGTAAAACAATATTGTAATTTTTGGAAAAAATTGTAAATTTTTTTGTATGTTCTTTTGTTCATATTGTCGAAATTTTTGACTTGTCTTGTCGAAGGACAATGTTTTAGTTTTGATCTGAGTTGCTGAATTGCACAAGGGGGACACTGCGTGGTTCCATCTCCGACTCTTTGCTAATAAATCATTTTAATCTTCTTGTCGATTGTTCTTTTTAATTATCAGCGAAAAGAACCACAAATTTGTTTTGGGTATTTAACGTGAATATTTGTTTTAAGGTCTCAATCATTCTGGTTCAGTAACCTGTGGATATCAGCGTATCCTGGTAAGCTTACTTATTTAATATAATATATAAATTGCAAGTAATTTAATAATATTATGGCTGGTTTATTAAATACTGAGGATAGAGAGCAGTTGGCTAGTAGACTTAAGGATTGTAGCTTAAGAGATAGTTCAGAGGAACTTAAGTGTTCCAAGATAGATGATCATGCCGCATGTATGGATTTTCCGGGCCTGGCATCCAAGAGACCCTCTTATGGTAGTGACCTAAGGGCCTCTACACCGCATACGATATTAAATATAAAATCTGATTAAGACTACGACTCAATGTTTTAACTGAATGAGAGCCGCGACGAGAAATAGCAGAAATATAGAAAATTTGAAAATAATTGGATGTTAAATCTTATTCCCGCAAACAAAATATATCATTAATAATAATTAGTATGAAATGGGTATTAATCTAAAATGCTTAACATTTGAATGAACGATTTCACAGACATATTAAGAAATGAACCTCTGTGGAAATTGAGACGTCTAATATAACTTCTGTTAGTCATGAGGAGGTTTTAATAACTATATATTAGGACCAAAATTAGAAATACATATATTAAAAATGGTTATGAAGCATATTTAATATTTGAATGTCAAAATTTTAATATCCAAACGTGAAGCATTTTGTTTTCTTGTGTGTATATCACATTTATATTGTTTATCTGCATTTGGTTTTATTTAGTTACAGTATCAAGTATGTAATACTCGAAAGTTAACATAGCAAGCGGACAAAAATAAGAAATTTATATAAGATGTGTTTCCAAAAAATATATATACTCATCAATGTAGTTCAATAAATATTTTAATACTTATTCATAAATTTGTTTAATTTCATCTGTATTTATATGTTCAAGAATATAATAAGTAATAGGAACACA
>JAQBSW010009894.1:0-26690 GCA_029291075.1 Eudiplozoon nipponicum | reverse complement strand
TCGCAACAAACAGTATTTAACTGTAAACTAAGCATTGTTTGATGTGGAAAAGCAAATTAATTTAGTTTACCTGTTTCGTCGTTATTGAGAACTATGTCTAAAGTGATGCCATATAGGCTCCACATGAAGGATAGGCTAACCAAGATACATGGCATTGTTTCATTGTAGTTTTTCTATGTTGTTCGACAATTAGTTAAAAACAATACGACTGGTGTTTACTCCAAGCGCACAAACTTGATTCAAATATTTGTTTAGTATATATCTGAAAATGTTTTGTTGTTTGCGGCAGGGTGTCACAGTGGCTAGATCAGTAGATTTCGAAGTAGGCGTGCTCAGGTTCGTTCATGGTTATATGCGGACTGTTAAAGGACACTAATTCGCCCATTTGTAGTGGGGATTGTTTTTATTCGAAATTTTCCGTCATCTATATAATCTGTCATTCAAGGCTGATGAACAGTATCAGCCTAGGTGCCAATAATCAAAGATTCCTTCAGCAGCAGATACGTGCCCTTCGTGTCTGGCACGCCTGCCCTCATTCCGTCAAAAACATTTTACAATAAAAGTTACTGTGCAGTTAGACCAAACTCGAGGCTTCACATTAAACAGGATGATGGTTGTGTTCCTTTTGACCCGGCAAGATTCGTGCTACCATTCCCGTCAGTCACACGTACTGACCAATATAAAAATTCCGCAGTCATCATCAGAGCACAGTTGCTGACTGGCTATCTTCAATTTATCCCGATTACGCAGAAAAAGTAAGCTAAATCAGTTCTGCATCTCTCACTCATAATCGTCTATCACAAATTGTACTGCCAAGTATATAATTTTTTTCAATTTTAATACGCAACTTGTTGGTGCGGGATAATTGATAGCACTTGTAGCTCGGTAAAATCTTGATTACCATATATTTTCAGGGACTCATCTATTTTCTTTCATCTTTAATCTTAATTAATAAATAAATAATGTTTTGTTACATAAATTTATTTTAAAGCAGATATACATAACCCAGTTAGAATAGTCCATTTTTTTGCCAGAACAAAACTGGACTGCAGTACATGGTACTTTTGCAGATGATTGTGTAAGACAAGATGAATAAAGTTAGAATAACTACGTTTAATTTACAGCGATCAGGAAGCAAGCGAACACATTTCGAGGCACACACACACATGCACACATACTAACAATATAAAATTCACTGGTGTATGCGCATATAATGAGAGAACTTCTGCTTTTTTATTTATATTAAATTGAAGTTTATTGCAAATAACTGCTTCTGCTTTGCGTAATTCCGTTTAGATATTTTTCTGGAATCAGTTGACTAGATGAGGTATTTCTATAAACAAGGTTTTCAGCAATTGTGGAAATGTTCTCTCATTTGCCAGCTGTATTTCGTTTACAATTCTCTTTAGAAGAGACAATGTTGCGCATAAAAATTTAGTTTACGTTTGACATTGGCGATCTCATATGTTGTAGCTGAATGAGATTTAATTATGTCTATCACGAAACAGCCTTTTCTTAGTGTGAAAGGCAATATTCCACTGCAATAATTATTTTACGTAATCTATAATTGTAACTGAATCTGATGGTAATCATAGTTACACAGATGTAGTTGAATATTTCATTCATGTTTGTCGGAGCACATGTACACCTGGGGTAAACAAAACAAGATTGGTGTTACAAATATATATTTATTTCTTTTGGAATGAGAGCTATAATAAAATTTATAATACCCTTTCTATGTGCAAAAATAAAAAGAAATTTTATCAAATACGAGAATCGTTGTTACTTCATTTTCTTCTCAACTATCTACAAATGAACATTTCTTGTTTTGCCTTTCAATTTATATATAAAGAGATGTCCATTTGAAGATACTTTAGAAGAAAATGAGAAAATGGTTCTTGTATCTGATAGAATTTCTTTTTATTTTTGCGCATGGAAAGGGTACTATGAATATATTTATATGTAAAGATATCTTATCCTTTGTAAACTTAGTTATATTAACCATACTCCAAAATTTTCATTATTTTTAGGTTCCAAATAAAGATAATGCTAACCGAGGATCATGAGTTAGTACAAACTGAAAATTGTGTTTAATTTGTAGTAGGGTGGCCCAGTGGTTAGAGCACCGAATTCCGAAACAGACGTGCCCAGATTTGAACCCTCTTTGCGGCAAATTCTGGACAGTACGCGATGAGTTTCCAATTTGGACAAAACCGGTCTACTGCATGAATTGCATTTTATACACTGTACAATGATTAGGTTATACTGGCAAATGTATATAAATAATTGGTCAGGTGTTAATATCGAGATCGCAACTTTGAATAAGCTAATTAATAAGCACTTGCAAATTTTCGTAATGGTTAGGCATGTATCTATGTTTCCCTATTTTTCGCATTTTGTAAAAGTTAGCCTTATTCCAGAGCCCCATGCAAAACTGTTTGGTCATGTTCTTAATTTTGAAATTTCTAGGATATGATTGATATTTTTTTGAGCACTCTTCATTTAAAATGTTTCTTAATGCAACAAAAATAATTTAAATGTTGTAGTTCTCCATTAAATCAGTTGATATGATGTAGCGAAACCATTTATTAAAAGTACAGTTATATATAGTATATAGTGTTTTGCAAAAAGACATTTTTGGGAATAAATGTTTTTCGTCTTTGAAAGCCAACTGCCCTACTGGCATTGCCATTAAATATAATTAAATTTCAGATAAAGTTCAAATTAAATGTTTAGGCACTCAGCCTTTTCAAATTTGCTTACTGTGCATTTAACTGGAATTGCCAGGTGCAAGGCTATAATTCTGTAATTGACCTAATATTTTGGCATATGTGTAAATTATTGAGATGAACAATCTTTATTTACGCGGTCAGTGATGATAATTCTTAAAATCAAGTTTGCCAAATTCAGATAAACGCCAATACTGTTTTATTTAACTTGTCACAAAATTTGGATAATCTACCGTCAGTATCACTCATTGACGCTTTTCCGTCCCCATGGCTCTAAATAGAGCATGTGGATATCTGACTATCGAGGATCAAACATAAATGCATATGCCAGGTAATGAAGATCGAACTGCCTCTCTCACTTCTGGTAGTTTGACGCACATTGTACTTGAATGGCGTGAGAACGTTGCATCTGAATTTTATAGCTTATTTATGCATCACAGTTCGATTCTCGTTGGTCAGTAGGCTGTCGAGTTTCGATTCGTGACTGTAGTAGTGTAGATAGACATGGTTATTGCATGTCTAATTCAGTGTTCTAAAATTCAGATGATTACCACACTGAGCGACAGAATGGTTAATTGCAAGTATGTATTAGGTGTTGCGAACCTAGTAACAAATTAGTTCAGTTGTTACCAGAAGGATAAACCAAAGAAAGCATGAACGGAAAGTATAATATCATGCACATTCATTTCGTGCTTACTGGCGACTCATCAGTAGGAGCCGGTATTACGCACTTTAACCACTATATATTTGGCTGAGGAATGTGGAACTGAACTAATTTGTTACTAGGTTCGCAACACAACTTATTAATACTTGCATATGTATTTGTTCTCCGCAACAAACAGTATTTAACTGTTAGAATGGTTAATTATTTTAAAGTAAAATTTATCAGTTTTTTATGCGCCTACTGTTTAATCGTTTTCCTATTTATCTTTTTCTATATGTATATATTTCTTGCGCTAATTGGTTGCGCTCATCTCTAAATTATTGAGCAAAAGTTTTCTGTGAGCTTCTGGATTAATGTAGAATTGTGCTTTACCTAACCACCCAGGTAATGAGTAACATAGTTTTTAAAAAGATTGTTGCTATTTAAATTTGTACTAAAGTAAAATAAAATGTGCACTTTTGTTTAGGCAATCCCTCTGTTATTAGATAACCTAGATTGGCGTTTAGAGGAAGAGAAGATCCCTTAGAAACTATTTGTGATGCTATCATATGTGAACATTTGGCTTACATGCTAAATCTTTATTTTGGCCTTTATGCACCATTTATTGTATTAATTTGTGAAGTATATGATGCGGCTAATTTGGCCGCGAATGTTTTAGAAATATCAGTTTCTAAATAATATTAATGAAATCACCACCGTGTCTTTTCTTCTTTATTGGGATTGAGGCAGTCGTTCTCGCCAGATTGGTTAGACCGAAATGTGCCTGCAATTTAAAAGTTAGACTACGAGATTAGGTCAGTTTTCAGATGATGGAACAATTTGTGATGGCTCACCAGGCGTTGAACACTACTTCGACTATAGACGGTCGAAACACGTCAGTTGGTGTGGCTTTCAGCAGTTAATCTACGTTGTGCGACTAGTTAAATATAAAATTGTAGGTGCGTATTTCAAGCTCGCTAACGTAATTTAGATAACTGTTTTATATAACCGCCTAATCAGTAATTATAGAATTTTTAAATCTGGGAATATTAAAAAATAAGATTTATTTTTAACAATAATTGATTGTGCGAGTGATGGCAACAATTCTTTAAATCAAGTTTTCGACCTTGAAGTAAACACCATCCCATTGTATTTAACGAGCCGTCGAACAACATAACAAGACCACCGCCAGTCGCCACGCACTGACACGTTTCGAACTTCAATGATCATAATCAGCATACGACGAAATCAAACCGCATTGAATATATATGGAAATCAAAGTTAGAAACGCGTCAGTGCGTTGCGGCTGGTGATCATTTTATTATGTTGTTCTACGACTGTTTAAATACAATGGGATTGGTGTTTACTTCAAGCTTGCAAACTTGATTTGAAGAATTGTTACCACCACCCACGCAAACAATTATTGTTGAATTGTATTGCCTATATATGTATATGTGGCGAAAGCTACAAACAGTTTATGTTTGTGACGTCATAGAAATTGTGCAGCCGACATTTCCAGTCAAGTTCAATGTATGCGAGACTGCTAGAGGTGAGAGCCGCATATCTAAATTTGATTTCTATATATATTCAATGTGGTTTGATCCTCGATAGTCAGTTTGCCGTCGTACTCTGATGATGATCATGGAAGGTCGAAACGCGTCAGTGCGTTGCGGCTGCCGGTAGTTTTATTATGTTGTTCTACGACTGGTTAAATACAATGGGATTGGTGTTTACTTCAAGCTCGCAAACTTGATTTAAAGAATTGTTACCACCACCCGCGCAATCCATTATTGTTTAAATTGTATTGCCTATATATGTATATATATATATATATATATATATATATATATGTTCGGCGAAAACTACAAAAAGCTAATGTTCGTGACTGAATGGAAATCGTGCATCCAACATCTCCAGTCTCGTACAATATATGCAAGTTTACTAGAGGTGAGAGCGGCATATCTAATTTTCCTTTCGAAATATATTCATTGCGGTTTGTTCCTCCCTAGTCAGTTTGTTGTCGTACACTGATGAAGATCATGGAAGGTGGAAACGCGTCAGTACGTGGGGCTGGCGGTAGTTTTGTTATGTTGTTCGACGACTCGTTAGATACAATGGGATTGGTGCTAACATTTCTATTGTTTAATATATTAAATATTAACTTACAGATTCTCGGTTACATAATTAGTTATATATTCACATAACAAGACAATGTTTTCTTGAAATTACATTAGTATGAATAAATGGATACAATTTTATATAAAATCACATGAACATACACATAGGTGCATACATTCTAAAATGCAGATATATATATATATATATATATATATATATAAATATATAAATAAAGATATATAGATACGTAATTAGATGTATACATGAATATATATATATATATATATATATATATATATATATATATATATATATATATATATGTAGTAATGTATAAGGATGCATACGTACATGCGCAAAAATATATAATTTTGGATGTAATATAGAAGGTAGTCTTACCAGTCAAGTTAAGACTTCTGCCGTAATATTTCAAATCCGTTGTACATTAGCTTCATTAGAACTACCATGTGCACTCTTTGTTTGACTGGCGAATTCAAAACAATATGATTTTACCATATATTACCTAGTTATACTCACTTCCGTATATATTTGAGAAAAATGTTTCTTGCGTCTGTTTTGGATGGAAGGACATATGTTTTGTGGTTTTCAAACTTCAAAATTTATTTAAGTATGGCCGAGATCTAACTAACTTGCAAATTAGAAACATCTAATCTTTGTCGGCTGAGGTTATACATACTGAATTAGGAGAGGGTTCCTAGATATTAAAACCCCGGAAATGACGCGCTGACGCTCTAATAACACAATACAGAACTTCTACAAATATTTCTTCATTGGATTTAAAGTAGATTTTAATCGCAATAATGTATCCGAAAAAAAACTTGGGATGATAATGCAATAAAGGCAAGTTTACGTGTGTAAAACTTACAGGCAGTTAAGATTCATAGCATTATTGCACGAATATTAAAATATAAAATGTAAAGAAAAGATATTTCAATGACTGCAATGTCATTGCTGAGGGTATTGTCAGGGGAAATATGGAACATTACAATTTGGAAGTTTAAATATTCCCCACCATATACCTGTTTCCCAAGGT
The DNA here is from genome assembly GCA_029291075.1 of Eudiplozoon nipponicum. Taxonomy (NCBI): domain Eukaryota; kingdom Metazoa; phylum Platyhelminthes; class Monogenea; order Mazocraeidea; family Diplozoidae; genus Eudiplozoon; species Eudiplozoon nipponicum. The sequence continues at coordinate 20,146 of JAQBSW010009894.1, read as the reverse complement.
AAAAGACACGTGAGGCTTGAAAAGATCTTACTGAAAGCTTAAAAAAATTTTGTCTAACAAAATGAACAATTCAAAAAAGAACATTTGAAGCAGGTTTCCAACAAATCCAGAAATTGAATTTCAATTTCTAAATCATTAACTTCTAGTTTTTATATTAAATTTAGACAAAGTATTATTTGGGGAGTTCTCTTAACTTAAAAGAAAGTAATTAGGAAACATGCGTTAATTCTATTTAACAGTAATTGATTGCGCGGGTGGTGGTAACAATTTTTTAAATCAAGTTTGCGGGCTTGAAGCAAATACCAATCCCATTGTATTTAACCATACGTCGAACAACATAACAAAGCCACCGTCAGCCGCAACGCTCTGACGCGTTCCGACTTTCCAGGATAATCAACCGAGTACGACTGCAAACTGACTAGCGAGGATGAAACCGCATTGAATATATATGGAAATCAAATTTAGATATGCGGCTCTCACATCTAGTAGTCTTGCATAAATTGAACTTGACTGGAAATGTCGGCTGCACAATTTCTATGCAGTCACGAACATTAACTGTTTGCAGCTTTTCCACATATACATATATACGCAATACAATTTAACAATTATTGATTGTACGGATGTTGGTAACAATTTATTAAATCAAGTTTGCGAGCTTGAAGTAAACACCAATCCCATTGAATTTAACCAGTCGTTGAACAACATAACCGAAATACCACCAACCGCAATGCACTGACGCGTTTCGAGCTTCCATGATCATCATCAAAGCATGACGGCAAACTAACTATCGAGGATGAAACCGCATTGAATATATATGGAAATCAAATTTAGATATGCGGATCTCACCTCTAGCAGTCTTGCATACATTGAACTTGACTGGAAATGTCGGCTGCACAATTTCTATGCAGTCACGAACATTAACTGTTTGCAGCTTTCGCCACATATACATATATACGCAATACAATTTAACAATTATTGATTGCGCGGGTGTTGGTAACAATTCTTTTGGTCAAGTTTGCGAGCTTGAAGTAAACACCAATCCCATTGTTTTTAACCAATTACGAACAAAATAACAAAAAATGCGTTAATTCTCAATGTAAGTAGAAAAAATTTAATTACGACATATGTTCAAAGTTTTTGGTTTCTTCGTATAAACATAATCCAAAAAAGCGTACATTAACGAAAATTTTGATTTTATTTTGAACTCAATATTTTGCGGTGTGTAAGCATGTTGAGTCAAATATATATAAATAGAATGGTTTTGGAACGAGGTTACCTCATTTGCTTAAATCTGCTATTGTGATCAGTGTTGTGTTGCCTGATGATGGTGCTGGAAAGTTGGCACCGAATCGTCGCCAGTAAACAAAGATGTGATAGAACCGCATTTCCAATTGAAGTAAAAATGAGTCAACCCGATCGAAGACAAAACAAAATTGGAAATAGTGACAAATCGGATCTTTGTGTAACTGCCCGTGTACAGCTATTACCCGTGTACGCAACACGCGGCTTTGATTTTATTTGTTGTACGGTCTATAAAAAGTTCGCTTCAAAACTAATAAATAGAGATGTATTTTCCTACTGGATATTTACAACTAGTGTATCATAGAATTTCAACCACCAACGTTTCTCAAAAATGGTATGCATTTAATGTGGCGTGATCGATGAGTCGATATCGCCGTCATGAGATAAAAAGGTAAAAACCCGTTGTAGCCTCTTCATTGTATTCAAACATCCGATGAAAATATCGCACTGTCCTGGAGAGTAAATTGCATAATTCACTTTCTGGAACAATGCCTCGTAAGTGCAATTAATGACTTTTGACTAGGTGCGACCCGAATGTTACAAAGTAAGGCTTTACTTAGATACAGTTTGTTGTAGAGAGCTAATATATGAGCAATTATTTATTGGGTGTTGCGCACCTAGATCCAGAAAGGCCATCCAAATTCAGCATGAAAGGAAGGTATAATCTCATGTGCACATTCGTTTCACGCTTACTGGCAACTCACCTGTAGGAGCCGGTATTACGCCCTATGCCAACTGGGACAATTGGACGGTACAATCTCCTATCCAACTGTGTAAGTCTACAGTAGTGGATCTAACTTCATATGAAGTCTTCGAAAATATGACTTCAAAACTAACTTACTATAAATAGAATATAGACGGAACCTTTAAAGAATACCAATACTATGGTTTTTGTGTCAATACCTAATACAAACACTACGTTTATCGAATAGGTTCATGTTACCAACACTATGGTTACCCAATAGGTGCATGGTGCCCACACAATGGATATCAAGATATGCTAAATTTCTCCACAATTGAGAAATACAACTACTTCTGAACAACTTTTAAACTAACAAATCCATAATCCTTGACCTAGATCAATATCAATTATCACGTTCGTGGTAATCATGAAACCAATCAATTAAATATATAACAATTAGTTACTGATTGTGCGGAGAAATAATATATATGCAATTGTGTATTTGTTGTCGTACTATCTATTACCGGATTAGTTTAAATGTGATCAGAATGATTAACCAAATTCAGCACGAACAGAAGGTTCATTCTCATGCGCACATTTGTTTTGTGCTTTCTGCTTAGGAGCCGGTTTCATGGCCTATGCCCACTACATAGGAATATTGGACGGTATAATCTCCTAATTGCTCCCTATTTCAACTTTTTCGTTATTAGGTGCACAACTACTAATACACAATTGCATATATATATATATATATATATATATATATATATATATATATATATATATATATATAAGTTTTAAACAACAAACACTATCTAGTTATATATTGAACTGAATAGTATCAAAATTACCGTAAAAAGCGATAACAGATGTCAATTAAAGCCAGAGTTTATGGATTTGCTGCTGTTACAGTTGTTCAAAATGAATTTTAATTCTCAATTCGTGTAAGAGGTTGTACTATCCTAATTTCCTACATTCCTTACCCAGATATATAATGGGTTAAGTAAATACTACCGATTCCTACTGATGAGTCGACAGTAAGCACGAAACTAATGTACACATGTGATTATACCTTCCGTTCATTTTGACTTTATTGTATCCTTCTGGTACTATTGGAACTAATTTGTTGCTAGTTGTGCAACACCTAAAATTCAAATAAATATAGCTTTACTTGTCTATGAAATAATTTATCAGGTCGTTAGTAATTTTGTAAAATAATATTTTACCATGTTCAGTAAAAGTGGATAGAATTCTAGTACAAATCAATAAATATAACATAAATTTAGGTAGTTAGTCTATAGGCATCCAAATTAACGCAAACCGGAAATACATCCACTAGGCTATTTTAAATGTTAATATAAGGCATTGAGATTGTCCTGTTTTAGCAAACGTATACCTTCTGACTTACTTCAGAATTACTTCCTTTTCATTCATAATTTAAACAAAGGTGAAACTTTATCCACAATGCTAAATTTATTGATTTTCTACAATAAAATTCACGTATTTTTCCGTAGCCGTGTATATACGTGTTTAACTCTATTTAAGCCTTTACACAAAACTCGGCGTATCCTTTATAATTTTTTTTACTAAACGTTTCCTTTTAATTTGCTAAGCATTAAACGCTTCTGGTATTATAATGTGTCGAATATGATATTACTTATAAAAATTTGATAAAAAGAGCGCATGATATGAGTTTTTTCCACGAACGTTATAATACGGAATTGAGACTGTGCTTATATCATAATGCAGTTTAATATGAATAAATGAACTTTTCCTGATGTATTCGATTTGCGCTTAGTAGGACAATCACTAAAACGATGATTTCAGAATTTATTGTAATGTTTATAGTATAAATGACCCAACAATATTTTTGTCTATGTTCAATCAGTTTAGAGCCATTCATATATTACTGGAAGGTAGTTTCTAAAAACAATTAATTACGATAAATTAAATTTCAAAGATTAAAGCAAATATTCACTGGAAGAGGATTGTTACATAGATGAAAATTAATGGTAATTCTCTGTATACTAGCAAAAGCAAATTTCTTTCTCATTTAAACCTTATTTTGCCTAACAAGGGACTGATCGTAGATTTCACTTTCAATAAAATTTTCGCGAGCCATTTTTCAGGAATCTTATTCAGTCCACAGCTATTCACACCAAACAAAGATCAATTAATAAAGCATGTGTGAAATTGCAGTTAAACTGGTTCAATAAACATTATGACTGTCTATTATCACAATAGCCATATTGCCCATGCGTATGTGTTCAGAACAGCTAAGTATTCAGTTAAATATGATTACATAAACCTGTAATCTATCAAAGTGATGCTCCAATAGCTGAATGTTCATTTGTTTTTCACGCATCACGATAGCCAATGGTGCCACTCTAAATTACCTCATTTCATAAAGTTATAATAAACGACAAATTGTGACACGTGCAAAGGGTAAATTGAAAATACAGCCAATATAGATTCGCTTAGATTTATGCACAGGTGTATGTGAGCATATTTAATTGAGTACTTAAGAAGAATAGACGTATATATATATATATATATATATATATATATATATATATATATATATATAGGCGATGCAAACCAGTCTAGCGAAACGTCGGCAGCTTTTAGAAGATTAACTATATAATGTGGTTCAGATGAAACTTCACATTCGCTTCATTAGTTTGTATATGTTTGGCCGGATAATTTGCCGATTGAAGAGGTAAATCTATAATTAGTGCCGAAAATTTTCTTAACTTGTGCATATCCTTGAAAACATTTCGTTAAAATGACATCATTCTCGATTTATCGTCAGAAAATAATTTTACGACTAAAGTGCTAACATTTACTCAAGTCGAGGTTTGGGATCTGGATATTAGCACCAATTCCGCTGTATGTAAATATTTGTTAGTATAAAATCAGCATTGCATAATGCAGAAAATGCAATTTATCCAGTTTTGCGTTTCCGTCTATATTGAGAATTCTTTACTTACTGTCCAGAACTTGCCGCGGCCAGGGATCCCAAGAAGAACGAAACCAGTGTACTGGAAGAATTGTCTTTTCTACAGTATGCATTTCTTAGTTTATAATGACAAATGTATATATAATAGGATTCACGTTTATATAAAGATCGCAACCTTGATTTAAATAATTTTTATCACCGTCTGCACAACCAATGTTCGTTCAATTATCCGAAGGACTATCAGGGCAGTATTTCTCTAATTTAATATGGATTGTGCAGATTTTAACAATTTTGGTGGATCTAAGCGCACATAATATTGTGAAGTTGACGCTCTAACTAAGGTAATATATCTGGTGTGAATATATCGATATTAAAATTTCTAAAATTATTTTAAAATCGCATGTGTGTCCGGTTAACTTTACGGCATCGACACCGATTTCTGAGCAGATATCACCGCATACGTGCTCCAGATTTAGTCCGGGTACTTTCGTAAAATCACCTGATAATGACAATCTTTTCATTATGAAGCAGTTAACTTATCGTGTGGTTCTATCCATTCAATTCGTATTGGAATCCTATCTGCGGTGGGCCAATCTTATTTGATTAAATGTTTGCAAATTCTAACGGGAAAAGAAATTTTTAAGTACTCAGCTAATTTGTGATCTCAACTTATTCGAATTTGAGCTGATTTGAAGCAATTGCATGGAAGAGGCTCGTAGGAGAGTAAGAAGCCAAAGAGCAACGATTAGCATCCATCTTCATTGAGTCTCAGAATCAAGAAAAATATCTTGACTAAATCAATTCGGGGAAGACCTTAATTTTACGTTTCTGCAGTATGTGGAGGAATGGCCTGGGTTAAAGCATTCAGTGTGGGCTACAAAGTTAATACGGATCTGCAGCTTGTTCTTGCAAATTAAGATTAAGCGGACAATCCATTTTTAGTCAACTTCCTCAAGCTTGATGACGCGGTTATCATGAGAACCAAAGAAGTAGACCCGACAAAGTTTGTCGGCATGTAAATGTAGGTTAATTTGGGAAACTATTTAAGAACGTCTGATTGTCCGTACTTTACACACAGAACGTTTATGGGTACCTCTGGTTACGTTATATCAATTGAAGGCTTAAATAGAAACAGAGCACCCGGATATACGCCAAGAGTCGTCACGTGCTTTTTTGCTCCAATATATTGAAAACTTTGTAGGACATTGAAAGTGGCGGAGAAAAAGTTCACACTAAGGATTAAGTTAAAATAGAAAGTAATTAGTGGCCATATATATGCGTTGCGGTTTGATCCTCTCTATTCAGTTTGCCGTCGTGCTCTAAGGGTGATTCAATAAGCCAGAAATACTTTGGTACATATGATCGACGGTACTTCTGCTTCGTTGTGAGACTGGTCAAATGCAACGGGACTGGCGTTTATATCAAGATCGCAAAATTGGTTTAATTTATTTTTATCACTAATCGCGCAATCAATGACGGTTTAATTGACAAACAGTTATTTTTTTCGAGATAGTTAAATAAAAAATTGGTCTGAGAAGTCGGGAAATGAAAATAAAAAGAATTTGAGGATGACGCCTCCACATTGTCTCCAACGCAGTCTGAAGATATGCTACAAATATATAAAAATATACCCTTTACGAGTTCTAAGCATTAATCTAAGCAGAGGAATGACCGCATTATGTCCTATTAAGTATGCAATCAATTCTTATCTTTCTAACTGATGTTTCAAAAATAATCTAGCGTGTGTTAAGCATAAATTAGGTGTAAAAATAAAAGTGGCATGTAGCGGTGTGAACACCATCATATTAACATAACAAAAGAACGGAACTCGATACTATATTTTCTTAATAAATGGTTCGCAAGACAGAAATGCTAATTTAAACAGTCAATCAACGGAAGACTTTCATATTAAGCTCGAGTGCATCTAAGCCTTGTTTGGTATGAACCTAAATTGTATTCTCACAAGCACTTCATCAAGGTGTTATAATGCTTATAGCAAACTTAATGTGAAATTTAACCAGATTTTGTTCTATTTCATGCAAATGTTTGCACATTCCTTCATCAACAGAGATAAGTGTCACATTAAATTGATAACTAAAACTCCTGTGAGATTTTAAAAGTGCATTTTGTTATAAAAAATCATGTTATTAACTTCCGGAATAGTACACTATGTGATTGATAAGAACACACAAGCAAACGACTACATCTCTCATATATCAAGAGGCCATTCACGCTTGAAAAGACATTGAGAATTCTAAGTGATGCATACTACAGAAATTTCGTCCGTTTGCCGCCTGAGGCCGCACACTCTTCTTGACGCCCGTCTTCTAACGGGACAGCTCGTTGAATGACTAGTTGGACATTGACCTTGAAATATCATTAATCAGTCAATAATTGCGCGGGTAGCCACACGTAGGTTACCCCCACCTGCGAAAGCAATGATTGTTTAATTGCAACAACTATAAATCGGTGGCGAAAGCTGCAAATGGTTTATGGTCGCTACTGCATAGAAATTGAGCTGCCGACATTTCTAGTCAAAATCAATGTATGCGACTCCATTAGAACTGAGAGCTGCATATCTATTTTTTTATCCGAATATATGAATTGCGTTCCATTCTCGCCGGTCAATTTCACATGATGCACTGATGATGATTATGGAAGGGCGAAACGCGTCGGTACATGTGACCGAAGGTACATTAGTTATGTTGTTCGATCACTGGTTAAATACAATAGGATTAGTGTTTACTTCATGCTCGCCAACTTGAATTAATGAACTGTTACTACCAACTGCGCAATCAGTGAGTGTTTAATTGCAATACCTATAAATATGTGGCGGAAGAGAAAAATAGTTTATGTTCGTAAATTAATAGCAATAGTGCAGCCGATATTTCCAGTCAAAATCAATGTATGCGAATCCACTAGAAGTGAGAGTTTCATATCTATTTTTGTTATCCCAATATATGAATTGCGTATTATTCTCGCCGGTCAATTTCACGTGATCCTCTGATGATGATTATGGAAGGGCGACACGCGTCATTAAATGTGACCGGTGGCAGTTTTGCTATGATATTCGACGACTGGTTAAATACAATGGGATTGCTGTTTACTTCAAGCTGGCAAATTTGATTTAATGAATTGTTACCACCAACCGCGCAATCAATGATTGTTTAATTGCATTACTTACATATATGTGGTGAAAGCTGCAAACAGTTTATGTTCGTGACTGCATAGAAATTGTGCAGCCGACATTTTAAGTCAAAGACCAATGTATGCGAGTCCACTAGAAGTGAGAGTTTCATATCTATTTTTGCTAGCCCAATATATGAATTGCGTATCATTCTCGCCGGTCAATTTCACGTGATCCTCTGATGAGGATTATGCAACGTCGAAACGCATCCGTACACAGAACTGAAGGTACTTTTGTTATGTTCTTCGACGACTGGTTAAATACAATGGGATTGGTGCTTACTTCATGCACGCAAACTTGATTTAATGAATTGTTACCACCACCCGCGCAATCAATGATTGTTTAATTGCATTACTAAATTATATGTGCGGAAGCTGCAAATAAATTGTGCAGCCGACATTTCTAGTCAAAATCAATGAATGCGAGACCACAAGAGGTGAGAGCTGCACGTCTAATTTTGGTAGCCAAATATATGAATTGAGTTTCAGTCTTGCCAGTCAATTTTACGTTATCTTCTGATGATGATTTTGAAGGTCGAAACGCGTCAATACACGTGACCAAATGTACTTTTGTTATGTCATTCGACGACTGGTTAAATACAATGGGATTGGTGTTTACTTCATGCTAGCAAACTTAAATTAATGAATTGTTACCACCAACCGCGCAATCAATGATTGTTTAATTTCATTACTTACATATATGTGGCGGAAGCTGCAAATATTTTATGTTCGTGACTGCATAGAAATTGTGCAGCCGACATTACCAGTCAAAAACACTGCATGCGAGACCACTAGATGTGAGAGCTGCACATCTAATTTTGCTAGCCAAATATATGAATTGAGTTTCATTCTCGCCGGTCAATTTCACTTGATCTTCTGAAGATGATTTTGAAAGGTCGAAACGCATCAGTACACGTGACCGAATGTACTTTTGTTATGTTGTTTGATGACTGGTTAAATACAATGGGATTGGTATTTACTTCATGCTCGCAAATTTAAACAAATGAATTGTTACCACCAACCGCGCAATCAATGATTGTTTATTTACATTACCTATATATGTGGCGGAAGATGCAAATAGTTGACCTTCGTGGCTGCACATAAATTGCGCAGACGAAATTACCAGTCAAAGACCAATAGAGGTGAGAGCTGCCTATCTAATTTTCCGATTCAAATATATCAATTGCGTTTCATTCTCGCCAGTCAATTTCACGTGATCCTCTGATGTGGATTATGGAAGGGCGAAACGCGTCAGTAAATGTGACTGGCGATAGTTTTGCAATGTGTTTCGACGTCTGGTTTTATTCAAAGGGACTGGTGTTTATTTCATGCTGGCACACTGAATTAATGAATTGTTACCACCAACCGCGCAATCAATGAATGTTTAATTGCATTACCCATATATATGTGACGGAAGATGCTAATTTTTATCTTGGTGATTGCATAGAAATTGTACAGCTGACATTACCAGTCAAAAACAATGTATGCGAGACTACTAGAGCTGAGAGCTGCATATCTAAATTTGGTATCCAATTATGTGAATTGCATTTCATTCTCGCTGGTCAATTTCACGTGTTCCATTGAAGATGATTATGGAAGGGCGAAACGGGTCAGTAAATGTGACTGACGGTAGATTTGCAATGAGTACCACAACTGGTTAAATACAATGAGATTGGTGTTTACTTTATGCTCACAAACTTGACTTAATGAATTGTTACCACCATCCGCACAATCAATGATGATTCAAATGAAATACCTATAAATATGTGGTGGACGATGCAAATAGTTTATGTTAGTGTTTGCATAGAAATTGTGCAGCAAACATTACCAGTCAAAGAAGATGGATGCGCGACCACTAGATGTGAGAGCTGCATATATAATTTTGCTATCCAAATATATGAATTGCGTTTCTTTCTCGCCGGTCAATTTCACGTGATCCTCTAATGATGATTATGGAAGGGCGAAACGCGTCAGAACACGTGACCAAATGTACTTTTGTTATGTTGTTCGATGACTGGTTAAATACAATGGTATTGGTGTTTACTTCATGCTCGCAAACGTGAATTAATGAAATGTTACCACCAAACGCGCAATCTATGATTGTTTAATCGCATTACCTATATATATGTGGCGGAAGTTGTAAATAGTTTATGTTCGTTGCTGCACAAAAATTGTGCAGCCGACATTACCAGTCAAAACCAATGTATGCGAGACCACTGGAGTTGAGAGCTGCATATCTAATTTTGCTATCCAAATATATTAATTGCGTTTTATTCTTGCCGGCCAATTTCACGTGATCCTCTGATGATGATTATGGAAGGGCGAAACACCTCAGTAAATGTGACTGGCGGTAGTATTGCAAAGTTTTTCGACGACTGATTTAATACTACGGGATTGGTGTTTATTTCATGCTCATAAACTTGAATTAATGAATTGTTACCACCACCCGCGCAATCAATGATTGTTTAATTGCTATACCTTTAATATGTGGCGGAAGATGCAAATAGTTTATGTTCGTGGCTGCACAGAAATTGTGTAGCTGACATTTCAAGTAAAAAAGTGTATGCGAGACCACTATATGTGAGAGCTGCATATATAATTTTGCTATCCAAATATATGAATTGCGTTTCATTCTCGCCGGTCAATTTCACGTGATCTTCTGAGGAGGATTGTGGAAAGACGAAACACGTCAGTAAATGTGACCGTCAGTAGTTTTGCAATGTTGTTCGACGACTGGTTAAATAAAATAGAATGGATGTTTACTTGTAGCTTACATACTTGATTTGAAGAAGTGTCTTTGAAAGGTACGTTAACGTTTGTCAACATAAAACAAAGATTAATTTCCATTGGTTAGTATAAACAATGTTGAAGCCTTCGGATGAGAGGGAAGAATACAAACCCAGCCCGATCGAAGACAAAAGGATATTGAAATTGTTATTAAACGGATCTTTGTGAAACTGCTAATACGAAGTTAAAACCCGCGTACGCAAAACGCGGCATTGGAAAGTAAAACCAAACTGTTACAAAAACTGCTACTATTATTCTTCAAATTGTAAGTAAAATAACGGTCCAATAGCTTTATGAACTGCCATCTGCATTCTTTTACCCACTAGGCAATGGAAGATATTTATTCTTTCGCAAACCTTCGGTAGATTTTGAAACCTGTCTCTATGCATTCTCAAACGTCGTTACCAAATATACAAATGGACGAGTTGAAGATTTGACAATGAATAAATTATAGTTAATTTATTGTTCCTACTGCGCTCCTTTTCTCAGAACGTATTTTAAAATATTAATATTTTGAATGTCGACATATTAGTCAATATTTGACGCTTTAAATGTCCAGGAATCGGACATGATAATATGTCTGTTTTGCAAGAAAAATAAGATTACCTTTCGTTGTGTACTTATCTATCATATCGTATTACAATATAATCAAGATAGCTGAAAAAACAGTTGTGTTTTGTTGAATTTTTAGAAAATAGACTGTCATTCAAAATATTATTTTGTGAAGTAAATTTATTGCCATTGCTTTAGGTTGCTGTCAAGTTTGAGCCACTTACGCTACAAAAACAACATCGGCACATATATTAGATAGCTTCTTTGTAAAAATGTTTGCTTGCACGTACACATTCGGAAGGCCTGCTTTTGTGAAATATCTAAAGAGCGCTGTCATCTCCTATCTCTCATAACCAGCTGCTTAGGATAAATGGAGCTCAAGGGCTTGGACGGCAAATCATTTAGAGAATCAAAATCTTTTACTGCCTAGTGATCGTATCAAATGGTGGAACAGACTTAATAAAGAAACCTCAAGGGGCAAATCAGCTTTCGGCTATATTGCAGATCAAAATTGACTGATTAAAGGCTTAAACTACAACCTCGAACTAAATGCTGAGTGGTACTGGGAACAAAACTCACAAAGAATTAATCAAAAAATTAAATGGCTACGCCCATCAAGTTGGTCGTTCTCTGTGTATGAGGTGACAATGTAGAAGTCCAATAGAAAATGGATAGATAATGCTTGCTGATTTGACAAACCAATGACTTGGTACGTTTTTAGAGGAAGTTTGCGTATATAAATATATAGCTGTTTCTCCCCACCTGTTCTAGAAGCGTCCTGAATTAAAATACAGTTTTGGTTTATTTAGAAAGTATACATGCAAATGATTTAGGCCCAAAACTGTTTATTTAATGCATTATGTTTTTACTATGGAGGTAGAGTCTGTAAAACTCTACTTAATCAGAATTTAATGGAGAAATCTTTAAAATTGATAAAGTGTCTCGAGCAAAACAAATTATCATTACAAATTTAGCAATTAAACTACAAAATAAAATAGAATACAGTTCAAAACTATTGAAATTTAATTCACTTAGTTAGTTACCGCTAATAATTATACTAAGACATTCTGTCATCCATTAATGTTGCTTACTAACAGTGGAAAAAAATACGACCCCGTCTACTGATTAATATTCAATTTAAAATAGTTGAGTCGCTTTCTAAGTATGCTCTACAGACAGAACGGGACCACCCAAAGTGCATACTCTTGATAATTTTATTATTTCAACTGACAGGATATATATAATATATATATATATGTATATATATACATATATATATATATTTATATATATATATATATATATATATATATATATATATATGTGTGTGTGTGTAACTATAAAGAAGTAAGAGCAATAAAATATAGAATTACAAAATTTTACTTCCTCACAAAGTAAACTATATGAAAAGTTAAAAACAATAAGAGAATTTATTTGAAAATTGGGTATTCATTTGAATTCAACATTGTTCATACTAAGCACTGGAAATGAGGTACGAAGGTTAGATCGTAACTAATTTTGCAATAGTTATTATGAACGATGTTGAAGCCTTCGGAAGAAAGGGACGAATCCGCACCCAGACTAAACGAAGCCAAAATCGATGCGTACTTGCGAATGCAGATCAATTGGATCTTCGCGAAACAGATAGTGCAAAGCGAAAACCTACGAACGCAAATCGCGGAGATTCAACATATGATGCTGGCACTCCGCAAAAATTCACAGGGTAGATTTTCATTAATTTGCGCTTAATTTATTTCATAGAAATAATAATCTTAAACCGAGATATTTATATATTTTCTAACTGCCAACCTATCAGCAGAAGCTAAATGTTACCACCACCCGCGCAATCAATTATTGTTAACTTGTTTCTTTATGCGATCTCCATAATAACTTAAAGACAATGAATTAATTCTCTTACTGTGAGAAAATAGAAAAGCTGCATGTTTAATTTAAGAATATAATTGTTACAATGAAAATTTATTAACTGATACCGTTTTAAGCTGCGCCATTTTCGTCCCTTTCAATATGTTCAATTTAGCCGCGTTACATATGTGTTTGCTACGTCATCTATACATTTGCGCATATAATTTATAGTGAGTTTTTTTCGAGGCATATTTTGAACGACAACATCAATTTAGCTCTGCTATTGCTTAAAATTGCTTTGAGTTTGGTAGTCATAACTTTAGTAAAATTTAATCCCTTTTGCATTTTCAATTGACTAAAAAAGTAATATAGATTACAATCGAGTACAGATCGAGCAAAGAACATATATCTTAAATGTATTGTATGGGTCGGCTTTACAGTTAAATTTTATTTTAATACACTAAATATTTATAAAATTACGTTAACAACACACCAATCGGGCGGAAATTAATAGTAGCAGAAATATTAATATCAGAATCAGATGTATTAATGACGAACCATTAAAAATCTAAACGCCTATTAGATTAACTAGAGGATTGGAATTAAAAATAAAAAATTGCGAATAATCTTTAAAAAGGTAACAACAAAAAATGAAATTGAATGTGACACAGAATGTTAATTATAATTTGAATCTCCGTCTTAAAAATTGCTGTTAGTTAATTAATGTTTTTTATGGAAATATTTCATTAGAATTAAAAAGTAATGACAAAGTTATTAATTAAGATCTACGCTTACACAAAATGGGAATGCAATCAGGGAAATAACCGAAACATACGTAAAAAGGAGTAGAGGAAAAATTATAATTACAACTCAGAGAAACCCGCTGTTATCTGATGGAAAATTCGATAAATCAATATTTAAACGTAAAATTTGGACACGATAAATAAATAACTGTATTATGGACCAATGAAACATTAAAAAGTGTTCAGCGTGAATCTAAAGTAGAAGCTTATGCAATTTCCATCATTGAATCTGGGTTGCGCAATAGATATATTCACAGATTCCGAAGCAAACGCTCCCAGGTTCGAGCCTTGTTTGTGCAAAAATACTGAAAAGTACTGGAAGAGTTCCCAATAATGGAAAAATCGTTCTATTGAAAGAATTTAATTTTTATACATTTTACAATGTCTAGTTTTTACTATCAAATTCATATATATAATGGGATTGACGTTTATATCGAGCGCGCAACCTTGATTCAATTTATCATTTGATCTTGTTTCTTGATAACAAGAAAAGTTGAAATTTTGGCTAAAACATATTTACCGAACGTTAAATTTTCTAAAACCTGATAACTGCTCAAAACACCAAGATAATCCTAATTTAATCAATAGGAGTTGAAAAGATTTGCTATGCCTATCGTAGAATTAACAATAATAGAAAATGAGAAAGAGAAAAAGTTATAATTAGAAATAAGGAAATAATGAAATGAGTTTAAATCTCAAAACCTTTTTTTCGCCAAGGCTTATTAAAATGTCATAAACGCGTGTATGGGGAACTTCAAGATAAATGAGTTTATAATAACCTGAAACTATCATAACCAATGAAATTCTAGAACAGGTGAAATCGTTTATTATTATAATGTTCATTGTGTAAGAGTTAGACTTGGTTTACGGTAACATTTCCGTAAAATTTGGTAAACTCCTATCAAGTTATAGTCCAGTCATATAATTCCCTTTATCCACAACACTTGGAAAAACGTTGAAATAGGAAAATGCTGTCGTTTTGCCGCATACCACAATGAATACATATAATTTAATGTGTAATTAAAATAATTATAATAAAACCAGGAGCGAAATAATATTTATCTTGATGTTTCAAATATGCATGACAATAAAATGATTCCACTAGCCGTAAATTATTCGAAGGTAGTTAAATATTCGTCCGTCATATACTAGACAAGATTAGTTTAATTATGCCTTTAACTGACTTTAATTTTGCAATGATCTCTTCTAGAAAATTCGAGGTGTCTTAATGAGGCAAGCGCTATCTCCATCGGTTGATAAACGTTTTATATGCAACCTAAAAACAACTGGCCTAAGGCGCTAGATGGCAAAGTGAGCACATTTACAATACAACGCAGAATTGGAAATTCATAAAGCAAAATTGAACATTAACTAAACTACTGTCTAATCAAATTGAGAAAATCACCTCCAGAGATGCAGAGGAAGTTTATAAAATGTCATGTTAGGACGCGAATCTTGGTGGATAAAGAACGCTTCTGTTTGAGGCTTAAACAAGTTGGGAAAAAATCGCATTCTGCTATATGGATTTAAATAGATAGAACCCAACTTATCACCCGTTGAATAATGAACTGCGTATAAGCTGATTGTGAGGCAAACAGATAGATTATGCATTGAAAATTTAAGAAAAGTGATCTACATAAACTCATTTTAAAATAAATATATAATTACCAATGAAAACATTTCTGCAGTATCATTAACTAATAAACCAACTAATTCAATAACTAATTAACTAACTAACTAACTAACTAACTAACTAACTAACTAACTAACTAACTAACTAACTAACTAACTAACTAACTAACTAACTAACTAACTAACTAACTAACTAACTAACTAACTAACTAACTAACTAACTAACTAACTAACTAACTAACTAACTAACTAACTAACTAACTAACTAACTAACTAACTAACTAACTAACTAACTAACTAACTAACTAACTAACTAACTAACTAACTAACTAACTAACTAACTAACTAACTAACTAACTAACTAACTAACTAACTAACTAACTAACTAACTAACTAACTAACTAACTAACTAACTAACTAACTAACTAACTAACTAACTAACTAACTAACTAACTAACTAACTAACTAACTAACTAACTAACTAACTAACTAACTAACTAACTAACTAACTAACTAACTAACTAACTAACTAACTAACTAACTAACTAACTAACTAACTAACTAACTAACTAACTAACTAACTAACTAACTAACTAACTAACTAACTAACTAACTAACTAACTAACTAACTAACTAACTAACTAACTAACTAACTAACTAACTAACTAACTAACTAACTAACTAACTAACTAACTAACTAACTAACTAACTAACTAACTAACTAACTAACTAACTAACTAACTAACTAACTAACTAACTAACTAACTAACTAACTAACTAACTAACTAACTAACTAACTAACTAACTAACTAACTAACTAACTAACTAACTAACTAACTAACTAACTAACTAACTAACTAACTAACTAACTAACTAACTAACTAACTAACTAACTAACTAACTAACTAACTAACTAACTAACTAACTAACTAACTAACTAACTAACTAACTAACTAACTAACTAACTAACTAACTAACTAACTAACTAACTAACTAACTAACTAACTAACTAACTAACTAACTAACTAACTAACTAACTAACTAACTAACTAACTAACTAACTAACTAACTAACTAACTAACTAACTAACTAACTAACTAACTAACTAACTAACTAACTAACTAACTAACTAACTAACTAACTAACTAACTAACTAACTAACTAACTAACTAACTAACTAACTAACTAACTAACTAACTAACTAACTAACTAACTAACTAACTAACTAACTAACTAACTAACTAACTAACTAACTAACTAACTAACTAACTAACTAACTAACTAACTAACTAACTAACTAACTAACTAACTAACTAACTAACTAACTAACTAACTAACTAACTAACTAACTAACTAACTAACTAACTAACTAACTAACTAACTAACTAACTAACTAACTAACTAACTAACTAACTAACTAACTAACTAACTAACTAACTAACTAACTTGAAAGAGTTTCCTTGATGCGCAACTGGAATAATTGTAATTACCTGATCTGCGTTTTGACTAACGCAGCTTTCATTGTTCCAGTAATTTTCTTTTAGCAATATGTTTCGACCCATCTTACCATAGGCCTTCATCAGTTGCATCTCTCTCGAAACAAATGAAGCAAGTGTTTTATTTCCTCAGTCATAATATTTATATACCCTAGACTGACCTTTCATTAGATATTCGCGTGTCACATATGTGTGTGTGTGTGACATTTTCATAACCGTTGTTTTCATCTAACTAATTTCGACCAGAGTGGCTGAATAATAATTTATCAATTGCATGCAATATCTATTCGTTTTTAACACACCCAATGTAAATGACGTAACTGAGATGGGGAGACCCATAATTCAGAAACACTCGTCATAAAAACATGCCATGAGTGATTAAACCAGAAGTCCGAAAGACTAATGCACATGTTAAATTACAATTCAAACCACTAGGTTGTACATCAAGATAGAGAAGTTAATAACAGTTATTGGCGCACGCCACGCATGTCCATGTGTATGTGTATGCATAACTAAAAAACTTGGTTAAATTATTTTATTTTGATACACATGTACGTACATCTAAATGAAACTGCAGTCAATAGACATTAATTTACCCTTTGCACGCGTCAGACAAATTATTACTTATAACCATTGTATTATTAGAATATTTCCAATGGTTAGGGTGGGGGTGTAAAACAGAAAATTAAGTTTGAAATCACTATTTGTTTTAAAATCAAATGAACAGTTAGAGATGAAAATTTTGAAGACTATATTCATAATAAATTGTTTATTCATTTGTTGAATAAAAGCCCACTAATTAGTCAATCTTAATCTGATGTTCTTAATCTTTTACTGGAGCTAGCTTCAGTTACCAATTCATGCAATCGCCTTTTTCTTCCACTAGCTAGTGCAGTATTCCAAATCGGACCTAAAGATTTTTCAACAGCTGTTTCATTCATAATATTATCTCTAGATTTAATTTCTATAGATTCCCTAATCAATCTCGTCATCCTATTACGACTACATATTGCTATGCGTTTGCATTCCTCCCAGTCGATAGTATGCCCAGTCTCCACTACATGACGAGCAAGATCAGATTTAGCAATATGTCCATATTTACACGCAGTTTTATGTTCACCTCTTCTTACTTTGATTGGACGCATGGTTTCACCAACATACTTGAGACTGCAATCATTGCATGGGATCTCATACACTCCTGAAGTGTCTAAGGGTTCAATCTTTTCTTTTTGGTTAGGGAGTATAGTGCCTAGTGTAAGGGGCTGTTTTAAAACGGTCCTTATATTGTATTTTAAAGCTATTGATTTCACTTTCCTACTTAATATAGAGTCCGGTAATACCATGACCTTCCGCTCTTCCTTATCCTTATCCGCTTTTGTGATCTCAAACTAGGATTAAATTTCTTCACCATATCCCTCATTGTTGTATCTATTAAATGAGGAGGGTAACCATTAGTCTTAAATATATCGCGTAGTCTGTCTAATTCTAACTTCCTATGCTTTATATCTGTTAACTTGAGACTTCTTAATGTTAATGACTTTAAGATCCTGACTTTCATACGAAACGGGTGATTGGACTTGAAATTAAGAAGGATTCCTGAATAAGTATCCTTCCTATAAATATCTCTTCCCAATTTCAGACCATTTCTAATTAATTTGACATCTAAAAATGGTAATTCACCCGACGATTCCCTTTCTAAGGTAAATTGTAGTTCGCTCATTCGATTAGCTAAATTTAAGAAATTTACCAATTTATTGTCACCATGGTTCCAGATCAGTAATATATCATCCAAGAAACGTAGGTACAGTTTTGGTTTCAATGGAGTCTTATCCAACAGATTATTTTCCAAATAATGCATAAAGATATTGGCTATTGGGACCGATAAAGGTTGTCCCATTGGAACGCCTCTAATTTGTTTATAAAATTCCTTACGAAATTTAAAATAAGTGGAGGACATACAAATACACATCATCTCCATGACGTGGCCTAACGTCATTTTGCTTCCTTCTAATATTAGTGGGTGATCAACTAGGAAACGTCTAAAACAATCCAGAGCCTCAGGTACCGGTATATTTGTGTACATAGATACTACATCTAAGCTTACTAATCTATCCTTTTCATCTAGTACATATTTATCAATAATTTCAACCAAATGATATGAGTTAATCAAGGTATGTTCTAAGAAATAGGAATATTTTCTTATTCTATGGCACAAAAACTTTGAAATTTTATATGTTGGGGAGTGTTGTACATTCACTATAATTCTTAAAGGATTACCCGGCTTATGCACTTTAACTAAACCATAAACTCTGGGTGCAACCGTATCTCTTTGAATGAGAGTGTTACCATGCGTCGAATCCAATTCTTCATTAGCAATCATTTTATTGATTAATAATTTTACTTGCCCTTGTAACTTATCAGTAGGGTCTTTTGTTATTTTGGTGTATACTTCAGCATTACTTAACTGTTCTATCATTTTATTGTTTTAATCAAAAATATCAAATAAAATCTCTACATCAATTAATATCAATATTGTTTACAACGGGTGGGCAGGCCAATGATAAATTGTGGCATAACTCTTGTGTTTTATGCAATTATACAACAGTTCAATTAACTACTAACTCAATTTACATAGTGCTACGGAACAGACAAGAAGTACTGTTAGAGGAAATTTATCATTATTTTGAAGGAAAAGAGGAAAAACTGAATAATGCTTTGGATATATCCAATAGATGTCACAATTTAAAAATTACTAGTCAAAGCTCTGACAGTGACATAACACGAGACATTGTGGAGGATGTTGAATCCTCCGCCTTATATAAAATGACCTTGAATGATAAATTTAAACCACCATAGCTGATTGTAACAACTTTATTTAAAAAGA
>JAQBSW010009893.1:0-26694 GCA_029291075.1 Eudiplozoon nipponicum | reverse complement strand
GAATAAATTTAATGAATTAATGAGTTAATGAAGTAAGGAAATAATTACTTAATAATTCAATTAAATAATAAATTAATGAGTTAATGATTTAATGAATTAATGAATTAATTAATTAATTAATTAATGATTTAATGAAATAATGATTTAATGAATTAATGAATTATTGAACTAATGAATTAAGAAATTAATGAATTAATGAATTAATGAAATAATGAATTAATGAGTTTATGAATTAATGAATTGATGAATAAATGATTTAATGAAATAGTGATATAATGAATTAGTGATTTAATGAATTAATGAATTAATGAAATAAAGAATTAATTAATTAATGAATTAATGAATTAATGAGTTGATGAATTAATGAATTAACGAATTAATGACTTAATGAATTAATGAATGAATTAATTAATGAATTAATGAACTAATGAATTAATGAATTAATGAATTATTCAATAAATGAAATAATGAATTAATGAATTAATGAACTAATGAATTAATAAATTAATGAACTAACGAATTAATGAATTAATGAATAAATGTATTAAGGAATTAATGAATTAATAATTTTCCGAACCTAGTAAAATATTAGCTTAGTAGTGACCAGAAGGATAAACCAAAGACAGCATGAACGGAAAGTATAGTCTCATGCACATTCGTTTCTTGCTTATTGTGGATTTATCCGTAGGAGCCGGTATTACACCCGCTGTATATTTGTGTAAAGATTGTGGATTAATAGGACGGTACAATCTCCTAGACGAATGTGTAAACCTGCTGTAGTGAAGCTAACATCATATAATGTCTCCTACTGATCAGTCACCAGTAAGCACGAAACGAATGTGCATGAGATAATACTTTCTGTTCATGCTGTCGTTGGTTTATCCTTCTGGTCACAACTGAACTAATTTGTTACCAGGTTTGCAACACATAATACATTCTTGCATATATATATGAATTCCCCGCAACAAGCAGTATTTAACATAAATAACTTGTTTTAAAATATTACACATCGAAAAATTGTGGACAAATTCGAAGTGAAGGCAATGACAAATCATATAGGTTTACGCAAAAGAAGTAATCCATGTTGCGTCACATCAAGATACATATAGCTGATTAGTTACGTCAAATCTACTTTTATGATTGGATGAGCGAAAATATCACTAACGAATTCAGAATATTGGTTGTAGCGGCTGTTAGAAATAATATTTATTTAAAAATATTATTCCATGGATTTTTGATCTTCTATCTCAACCTTCTTTATCTCATTATTACGTTCGTTCTCAGTAAAATCCAATATAAATTGAAAATCGTCCGCGACAATAAAGTAAAGCAAACATAATCATATTTTAGTTTTCTGTAGAATCAGTTAAAATTTGCGTATTTCTAAATCGTGATTTCATTTATTCGTTATGTTAAAATTCAGTTAATATTTGAGAGATCTAACTTTTTCATTTAAATGAAATGCAAGTTAAAGTTTAAAACATTTAGAAATTAATTTTCTTTATATCAAGTTTGCGAGCTTGAAGTAAACACCAATTCCATTGTATTTAACCAGTCGTCGAACAACATAACAAAACTACCGCCGGCCGCATGTTGTTCGACGACTGGTTAAATACAATTTGATTGGTGCTTACTTCAAGCTCACAAACTTGATTTAAAGAATTGTTACCACCACCTGCGCAATCAATTATTGTTAAATTTAGGAATTACGTAATGTTTTAAATAAATTTTAACAAAACGATAATCTTTCTATAAGTAAACAATTTCTAATTTCTTTTATGACCCTTTTTGATTTTAACTTTCTATTCCAATGAAACATTTTATCTTTATTTTTATTTTTACTAACTCAATATTAGTAACAGTGAAAATTTTGCGACCGAATTTTCACAATAGCTTACCCTCTTTACTACCCGGATTTCAGTCGAAATTTACTATAAAAAATAGGTCAACTTGTGCAGAGTAATTTAAAACTATCATATCAGTTTCACTTAGGTGAGTGATATACTTACAGATGATTATATGTTACTGCTTACTTCTCAGCCTAAACGAACGCCCACGCACACAGGGGCGTGGTGTACGCTTATCTACTGAATCATCGTATGTTGTTATATCACAGTAGTTTCAATCTGATAAGTATACACGTGAAGACACATACACAAATACATGCAACACACTTACTTCGTGAAAAGACAGTTAAGCTTAACAATAATTATAAATCAAACAGTTTAAACTAAATATACCATTTGACTTAATGTTTGTCTGTGATTGTGGGATGTGCATTCCGTTGAAATGGTTTCCGAAACCGGAATTAATGAATTAATGGATGAAGGAAATAATGTGTTATTAATTCAATGAGTTAAGGAATTAAGAAATTAATGAATTAATGAAGTAAGGAAATAATTTCTTAATAATTCAATGAAATAATGAAATAATGAATTAATGAATTAATGAATTAATGAATTAATGAATTAATGAATTAATGAGATGATGAATAAAGAAAATAAGGAATTAATGAATTAAAAAATTAATGAATTAATGAATTAATGAATTACTGAAATAAAGAATTAATAAATTAATGAATTATTGATTCATGAATTAATAAATTAATAAATTAAAGAAAACAATTATTAATGAATTAATGAACTAATGACCTATTGAACTAATGAGCAAAAAAATTAATGAGTTAATGAATTAATGAATTAATGAATTAATGAATTAATGAATTAATGAATTAATGAATTAATGAATTAATGAATTAATGAATTAATGAATTGATGAATTAATGAATTAATGAATTAATGAATTAATGAATTAATGAATTAATGAATTAATGAATTAATGAAGTAATGAATTAATGAATTAATGAATTAATGAATTAATGAATTAATGAATTAATGAATTAATGAATTAATGAATTAATGAATTAATGAATTAATGAATTAATGAATTAATGAATTAATGAATTAATGAATTAATGAATTAATGAATTAATGAATTAATGAATTAATGAATTAATGAATTAATGAATTAATGAATTAATGAATTAATGAATCTATTGAATTAATGAATTAATGAATTAATGAATTAATGAATTAATGAATTAATGAATTAATGAATTAATGAATTAATGAATTAATGAATCAATCAAATGATGAATTAAGAAAATAAGGAATTAATGAATTAAAGAATTAATGAACTAATGATATAATGAAACAGTAAATTAATGAATTATTGAACTAATGAATTAAAGAATTAATGAATTAAAGAAATAATGAATTAATGAATTAATGAACTAATGACGTTCTGAACTAATGTATATATAAATTAATGAATTAATGAAGTATTGAATTAATGAATTAATGAATTAATGAATTAATGATTTGATTAATGAAAGAATTAATGAATTAATGAATGAGCGATGTAATGTGTTATTAATTCAATGAGTTAATAAATTAAAGAATTAATAAATTAAAGAATTAATGGCGGAATGTATTAATGAATTTATGAAATAATGAATTAAAGAATTAATGATTTAATGAATTATTGAATAAATTAATTAATGATTTAATGAACTAATAAATTAATGAATTAATGAATTAATGAATTAATAATATAATTAGTTCATGAATAAATGAAATAATGAATCAATATATGAAGGAATTAATAAATTACTGTATTAACTAATTGATGAATTAATGATTTAATGAATTGATGAATTAATAAATTGATCAATTTATGATTTATGCGATTTATGAATTAATAAATTAATGAAATAGTAAATTAATGAATTAATAAATTAGTAAATTCATTAAATAATGAATTAATGAATAAAGGAATTAATGAATTAATGAATTAAATAAGGAAATAATTTCTTAATAATTCAATTAAATATTAAAATAATGTATTAATGTATTAATGATATAATGTATTAATGAATTAATGAATTAAATTATTAACGAATTGATGAATTAATGTATTAATGAATTAATGAAATAATAAATTTATGAATTAATGAATTAATAATTAAAAGAATTAATGAATTAATGAACTAATGAAATAATGAATTAATAATAATAATAATAATACATTTATTTGGCATCAAAGGCCAACTGGCCCGACCATTGAGATAACAAATCAAGGGTAGGATATGTGGAGGTGAGTGGAATTGTGACTAGCAAAGTAGTTGATGGCAGGGGGGTTTGGGAAGGGAAAGGTTATAAAAACGTCAAGATAGTTCAATCTGGTGAAAAATAAATAAGAACAAAATTCCATTTGACTAGACAAGATCAATTGGAGAAAGTCCATGAATTGTCAGAGCTTCTAGGTAAAAGTGAGTTCGAAAATAAAGATAATAAAGATGGCGGATCGTAGGCAGACATCGTTCGATGGAGTCCATTGTCGTGGAGATTCAGTTGATGGAGCATAGCCAGGACATGGATGGAATCAGTCGGATTGAAGACGAGCTTCTTGCACGGGTCGCAGGCGTCCGTAGAACGAGGTTGTGATTGAAGGAAGGCCAGGGAAGGTCGATGTCCTGTTGGGTTATCGGTCCTCCGCTGAAACAAGAAAGAAAAGAATTGGATGAAGAAAACTTAGTAAGGTATCCACTACGTGGATAAGATGGGGTTATGAATGGGTTGAAAAGAGGAATCAGTGAGTCAAGAAGAAAGGATGAAGACCAAGGAGGTAAAGTGGAAGATTAGAGAGATTTAAGAGAATAGCCTGGGGAGAGGTGAATGTTATGGATTGAGAAGGAACCAGTTTCGTTTCCAATCGGTGGTGTCGCAGAGAAGTTTGTTGAAGAAGTACTGATGTGCTGCCTTTTTGAATTCGTGCTGGGATAGGAGCTTTATATCTGTGGGAAGAGCGTTGAAAACATTGGTGGGTTTGGAGAAGAGATAGACTTTTTTAAATATGGTGGGGGTATGGTTGGCTTGGATAGAAGAGTTACTAGAACGTGTGGCGTAGTGGTGACTTGGGTGGGCAAAATTGGAGAGTGGTTGGGAAGTTGAGATCTTATGGATAAAAGAAATGACTCGAAGGTGACGTGTGAACCAAAGCGGAAGAAGGTTAGCCAGAAGTAGGCGTTCCCTATAATTTTGGCATTTCGGGAAGACTCGCTTAAGAAATCTGGAGGATACCTGTTCAATAGTATACGAGGAGGCGAGGGTGAGAGGACAGTAGAATTCGCTGGCGTAAGAAATGAGGGGCAGAACGTAGACCTTGAATAATGTGAGTTGGAGGGTGGGGTTGTTAGTCTTAAAACAGATCAGACGGGCCCATTTGAAGAGTTTGGAAGTAGTGTGTGTAAGGTGTGGGGAGAAGTCTAAGGACTTAGAGAAATGGATGCCGAGATGTTTGGCCGAATCTATTATTTCTATGTCGAGGGGGTAGTTGGCAACCGGGATAGAGCAGAATGGATCAGACGAGAGTCTCATTAAGCGAGTTTTGGTGGGATTTAGTTTGAGACCGATTCTGCTGAGTT
This sequence comes from Eudiplozoon nipponicum, assembly GCA_029291075.1. Lineage (NCBI taxonomy): Eukaryota > Metazoa > Platyhelminthes > Monogenea > Mazocraeidea > Diplozoidae > Eudiplozoon > Eudiplozoon nipponicum. The sequence continues at coordinate 21,209 of JAQBSW010009893.1, read as the reverse complement.
GCAAGTGGAGCGAAGATATGAGCTCCGATATAAGGGGTGAGGAAGGGTTGGATGTTGTGGGGTTGCTGAATACGATAACCATATCATCCGCATATTTGAACAGCTTGAAAAGATTGTCTTCAACCTGTATGTGTGCGAGTGTAAGGTTGAAGAGAATGGGACCAAGTACGGAGCCCTGGGGAACACCGGATCGGACATGGGTTGGCCTCGAGTGACTACTGCCAACTTTTACTGTCGCATATCGGTTTCGAAGATAATAACTGATAAGATTGAGAACGTTGCCGCAGATACCGCTTCTCATTAAGGCAGATTCGATTGCTGAAAATGACAGCGAGTCAAAAGCCTTGGATATATCTAGGAAGAGGAGGGTGCACTGAAGCCCTTTAGAGAAAGAAGAGTAGCAGTGATCGAGAACACTAACTAAGTTGGTGGAAGATGAGCGGCCGTTCAGAAATCCATGTTGATCATCAAGGAGGTGGAAGTTAACATGAGACTTAATGAAAGGGTAGATTAGGTTGTATAAGATCCGGTCGAAGATTTTGGTGAAAGAAGGTACGATAGTAATGGGGCGGAGATCTTTAAATGATGAGATCGAGGAAGTGCCATTTTTAGGGATAGGAGAGATCGTCGAGCAAAGCCAGTCCGGGGGAAGATAGATGGTTTCGAGACAATGATTAATAACGTCTGCAATTAGAGAGAAGACGTTCCAGCCAAGCAGAGCAATCATGCTGACCGAGACACCGTATTGATCAAATTGGTGTTTAGATTTAATGTCTTTAACTGCTTGGGCGACGGAAGCCGGAGAGACGTAGAACCAGCGTAGGTTCTCGGAGTCTCCGTTGTCTAACATCTCAACAGGCGGAGTGGGAGTGGAAAATGAGTCGAGAAGGTGAGTCAGATAATCGTTAGCGAAGCAGAGGTCGTCTGACTGAGAGAAGTTAATATACGAGGTTTTGGGCTTTTGCAACAATTGGTGTTTGATGATGGCGAATTTTGCCCGGGGGTTAGGAGCTGAGCGGATGCGTCTTTCGATGTGGAGCGCTTGTTTGTTGATAGCCTGATTAATGTGTCCATCAAGGCGTCTCAGAGCGAGGGCGCGGGCAAGTGACGAAGTGCGTAGACGAGAGCTGCGTGCTAGGTTGTCCCGTGCCTTAAACAGAGCGTTCAACTTATTCGTCGAATGTACGTTTTGAATAGAGGTGGCGGAGTTGTAGTGGGAGGATAGGATGTTATGAACTTCGGAAAAGCACGAGAAGAGGTTGTTTTGGAGAAAGAGGTCCCTCCAGTTAACAGCGTCACAGAGTCGGCGGAACTCCTCCCAATTGGTGAATCGCCTGAACGAATGTGTGTCTTCTCGAAGGGTGAAGGATAAGAGAGGTAAGAGGAAGGATACCTGGCAGTGATCAAGATTAGGGAAGATCTCCCGAGAGTGAACATCGGTCACCTCGTTGTTGGAGAGTACACAATCCAGCTGGTTGTGCCCTCGGGTCGGAAAGTGCACGAATTGATGTAGCAAGTTGTCCGCGAAGAGTCGAAGCAGTGGGTGACTTTCCGAAGCTAGGTTATGCCAATTAGCCAAGGGGAGGTTGAGATCACCCACAACGACGTACCGATCGGAGTGTAGAGAGAAGAAAGTAGAAAGGAGTTGGGCCCCGCGAGTGTCGTCGATGAGTGAGAGATTAGGGGGTCTGTAGACAACGCAGGTAGATATGCTTTGGTTATGGATTAGTAGCTGAAACGAGAAAAAATTCCAATCCTTGAGAGTTCGATGTCGATAAGCGTTTGGGCATAAAGAGGGATCGGACATAGGCGGCTAGGCCACCCCCGCGACCGACAGTTCTGTCGCTACGAAGGAACGTGTATCCGTGAATGAGGAAGAGATCATCACAGTGGATGGAGGGGGACAGCCAGGTCTCAACAAGAAAGCATATGTCTATCTCGTTAGAGGATAGAAAAGCTCGTAGATGATTGATTTTTGGCGTAAGTGATCTGCAATTGATGAGAATTGCGGAGAGTGCTCTGAGAGAGGGATGGTTAGATCGGGGAGAAGAACCGTGCGGGGGCTTTCCGCTGGCGGGCGGGACGAGATCTAGGGCTGATGAGGGTGACTGACCGCTCATTGACAAGGATGGAGTGGTCAGCATCGATGTGGATTTCTTTTGTCCCTCGTTTGTCAGGTGGGTGAGGTAGTTGGAGGGTTTGAAAGCAACAGGGGGGCGAGAAGTCTGGGCTCGAGGGGGCACTCTGAAGCTGCGATGATGGGGAAAGCGGGGATAGTGACTGATCAGGAGCTGAGACGCTGCAGTCCTGGGTGGGGTCGATAATGGTTTCAATAACGGGAGTTGAGGTTGTTGGGCTCGAAGGGGCACTCTGAAGCTGCGATGATGGGGAGAGCGGGGACAGTGACTGCTCAGGAGCTGAGACGCTGCAGTCCTGGGTGGGGTCGATAATGGTTTCAATAGCGGGAGTTGAGGTTGTTGGGGCTGGGTCAAAGTCCCGAATGGCCTTGGCAGACCTACGTTTGTTCGGTCTCCGGGTGGTGGCATCCGTCCCAGGAATAGCTTGTCGTGGAGATGTGGACCTTGCGGACGAACTTGGGAGAGAGGTTTCGTTGTTAGGAGGCTTGGCGCGGCGTGGTCGGCCTCGGCGACGTGGTAGAGCTTGAGACTGAGAGGGAGGGCTGGTTGCGGAGTAAGGGCTAAAAGTGAGAGGGAGGCCTTCAAATCGGGAGGGAGTCAGCAGGGGTGGTCTGGAGGAAGGTGCATCACCGAGGATACCGCCGTGAACAGAGCGGCTTTTCTTTGGATTGCTCCAGCCCGGAAAGGCGCGATGAGCTGGAGGTGGGGGGGTGGTGTCGGGTTGATGTGTTTGGGCTTTCTCTAGGGTCCTCTGTAGTAGCGTATGATCTCGCTTTAGTTTGACTTTCCCGGATGCTAAAGTGGGCGAGTGCAATTTGAGGTGACGAAGCTCATCGTCAGACAGTCTTTTATGTGAGGAGAGAATAAATGCTTGACCCTTACCCGAGGAGATCTCTTTAAGGTGGCTAAAGTTGTCTCCTATTTGGCTGATCATATCAGAGGCCAGAGCATCCTTTGAGAGAGGGGAGAGCGGGGACCATAAAAAGATGTTTCTCTTGTTTTGATTTCTCATGGCAACCTCCCTGGCTACCCCATTCAGAAACGCATCAGCTTGACGCAACAAATGGGGTTGAAAAGTGGATAATGAAAGGTTGCCTGTCAGGGATCCAATTAATCCTGAGATGTCCGCCATTTGCTGTTGGAGGTCAGTGATGTTAGAGATAAGCTTTTGGGTGATGAACGTGGAGATGGGGGCTTGCGACGAGGGCTGGATCATGGTGGAGTGAGATAGAAGAGCAGAAATATTGATGAGAGGAAAAAAAGAAAAGAATGGGTATTAAAATTTCAAAAATAAAAATAAAAATAAAAATGGAAATCGGGTGGGCTAGGAAAAGATCCTTGAAAACTGAAGGTAAAATCCGAAAAAATGTGTGTAGGTAGATTCCTGGTGTAACCTAAAAATGAGATTAACATTATTGTTCATATTATAATACAGTCATAATCAAACGCATCACTTCAATTTCCAGACTCTTAGCCGTTTCTGGTATCATTAACCGTGATGTTTGTACCTGGGACCTCCTAGTCGTACCAATGAACTGATTCTGCTTCCATGTTAACATGACCTAAGCATTCTATACATCTAGTTCGTTAATTTTTAACTTTCATTAGATCATGATTAGAGAATAAGTTGGTTATTTAACACTAACGATTTTTTTTCAAATCTTCAGCAAGAATATAATATCTAGGACTATCATTATAATCAAGGTTGCGGTTTTGATATAAGCATCTGACCCATTAATTACATACATATGTCAGTATAAACTAAGAATTGTATAGTGTAGAAAAGGCAATTCAGCCAGTAGACCTGTTTCGTCCTTATTGAGAACTCATCATGTACTGGCCAAAATTTGCCGCGGACAGGGCTCGAACCTGGGCACGTCTGCTTCGGAATCTGGTGCTTTAACCACTTAGCCACCCTGTCAGTATATGATGAGTTCCCAATAAGGACGAAATCGGTCTACTGGATGAATTGCCTTTTCTATACTATACAATTCTTAGTTTAAACTGACATATTTAAGTAATTAATGGGTCAGGTGCTTATATCAAGACTGCAACCTTGATTATAATAATTGTTATCACCGCCCGCGTAACCGATGTTCGTTTAATATCTGGGACTGTCCAAAACAAGTTGGAGGGCATTAACAAAAAGAGTATAGTCATTTAAGCTTTACCACAGTAGTCTATATGCCGCCGTTGCAATTAAAGTGTTAATTTTTGTAGATAATATTAGAGAGTTAATACCACTTTGACATGGAAAGTAGATTGAAATAATTATGATCACCATTAAATTTTTTAAAAGACCTGCCTTTATGAAATAATAACTAATGAGATATTTCGAAATCATGATGCTGAATGTCCATACTGGACCACGTTTCGGCTAAAATTATGAAATCAATATTATTGTTCGATATACAATCACACGCACACTGTTTTTGTTCTTAATACTTCTAAAATTCGCTTAAAATAATGAATAAGTTCACATATTTTTATTAACTTTAATACGAAGTTTCAAATTTACTTAATAATAATAATTTTACTTTGACGAATCCATTAATATGATGATGTGTTAACGCCTTCATCAAACCAGTTAGATTAATTGAGGAAAATACTAAAAAATTTCGTCAATCTGACACCCATTTGAAAAATATCTAAGTTTCAATATACAAAATATGGCGTTAATTCTGATCTTGGAATTTATTGGGTGAAGTGCAATGGACCGTTTAGTTCTGCTACGTGAAATTTTAGAATTTTGATTAATTAAACGGTTTATTTACTTTAGTTTTTTCAGACTTTCGTATTCCTCCGTGTGTACTTAACACTTTCGTTCAACACTAATCTGCGCCTCAATCTAAGGAATTATTTTTATTACCTCGATTATTCATCTCTGCATTGTGTTTACTTCATTACACATTGTTCCTTTCCTATTATATTCTTCTCTGTTACGTCCAAGTGTTCCTTGAATTTTTCATGTCTAATATCCATAGCTATGAATCTGAAGCTACAATCTTCAGTTGATTCTGCAATCCTAATCCAGTAGCTGACGACTTTCATGCAGCCTCTCCAATAGCATGTTGCCGCACTTTCCAGCTTTTTAGCTGTCCAGTATAGGGATTTTTCTGCTTCTAATTCGCGGCCACACTTATAACGCCAATCTGGCAACTTCCTTGGTTGGGTCGCGAGAGAGGTTGCTTAACCTGATCAAAGTTTACGCAATTTATTCATCTGGTCGCAGTACTTACCGTCTTCTAAAGATGAGATATGTTCGCGAAACTAAGTGAAATCTGTCAGCACCTAAAGTACGTTTCGCTGAATAAACAGCGTGCTTTTGTTCTAGCAACACAAACGAAACCCAGCGATTACGAAGTAAAAACTTTAGTAGGAATTCCACACCTAATTAATATAATGTTCATAGATTTTGCAAAGAATAACAATTTCTACGGAGGCCTAAAATGCTATATACCTATCTACATTGTACATAGTAGATCTTAACGTCGTCCAAAGTCAGTTCGAATTTTCACCATCAAAATCAGCGAACTTTGATGTTTCACACGGCTGTCAAATGGTTCATCACCGTTTTCGTTGCACATTGAGTTTGAAGTGTATCTGCCACCGAGATAAAATTCTGCGTTTCATAATTGCCAAAGGTTGCATTCGAACTTCCTGTTCTATTAAGTTGAGCTTAAGTCAGATTAAAAAGCGTCTTTGCTGTCGTCTGTGCTGCCACCAGCGTAAGCATATGCAGACACAACGGCAAGGCCACGTTGATCAAGGTATCTGGCGTTGATTTTAATAGACTTATTTAAGCATGCCGCGCAAAGTTGTCTGTTTACAGGGATCCATTCACTTAAATAAGCTTCAGCTCGTGAGCTAAGAACAATACAGAAACCCCACTTCTCGGCTTGAGAAAACGGCGGCACCAGGTGGTAGTTTATTTAGTTCTATTATGCTCGTAGAATCCTACATTCTGGTTTCGATACACATTATATCGATTTCTAATTCATGCAAATTAAGTATGAGAGCTTCTTCTCGTCCCATTTGTTTTCATGTTTTCACATTAAATACGCTGACTTTAAAAAAACCTAGGTATAATGAATGGTAGTTTACTTGAAATATTTGGCAACCCGACGTTGGGTAAAATGTTATAATCAACATCAAACATCTTCGTAGCGTCTAGAAAAGCGTTATTGTTAGATTGAGAAGAGAAAGTGAATGAAAAGAAGTAGAATAGGAAACGAAGTTGTCTTCGGTATCCTGGTTTTTCTTATCCACCATGGATATATAGGAGAATTAAAAGGACTCTTGTTTTCTCATTCTTCGCGTGTATGGTTTTTGTTCACAGTTTTTCTTCTCATGGGATAATGTCTGTATCTTTTAGATGGGTAGTTTCTATGGCTATACTTCAATTTTATTTTTTCTAATAATACCAAAGTAGACTATGATTTTAATGTTTCGAGCTTAGTCTTTTGTGTCTTGTAAGAATAAAAGCACGACTAGTGTTAAAGGAAAAATCTTTTGATAGAGGAAGTTCTTATCTAACATCCTGATCATATCGAACTGTGTGAGGAAATAATAATTAATTTTGTTTTTTCCTAACATATTTGTTTGTTAATTCAACTGTCATTTTGCTTGAATATTTATTAACAAAAGGATATCTTTAAAAAAATTATGGATAATCCAAACTAAGTCGCTATTTACAAAATCTCGTTCCTTGCTCTTCGTCACTTATTTAATACCATTAAAATAATGTTTCAGCCCTAAATGGAAATTTGGATTTTCTTAAAACCAAAACATTTTGTGCATTCATGTGTAAACGTCGTTAGATAAGTTTTTTAGCTTGTGACTGACAGCCCAAAAGGAAGAAAAATACGATTTTGATTAACTTTAAAATTTACATAAGGTAAGGCATTTTGCAAATTATAATTGGCTGTCTGCACTCTATATACAAATTGATTATTATTATTAGCATGTCAAGGTTACAAGATAATGAGGCGGAATGTTGCCTCATCAACATTTTTCATAAAAGGTTTTATTAGAAATTAATTGACTTACTCAAAAACCATTTTTCTCAAATGCCTAATGAAGAAGTCACTTTGCTTCAGGTTGAACCCATTCTGAGTTAAAATTCTGGACATTCGAGCATTCTAAAATCGCCCCTTAAACTTAGTGTGTTTCTTCCAACACCTGTTTTAATCACAGCTAGTAAGCAAAACTTTCGTATTGCCAAACTCACCCTGCATTATATTAAACAATATTGATTTTTTAGCAGCCTCATACATAAAGAAATCTCTAACAACCAATCACCTAAATCACATACAACCGACTGTTACATGTCACACACAATCAGTAAACACAGGCGAGAACATCCAATCATAAGTACATGAATCTGTGAAGCACGAAAAAAAACTTTGCTGAATATTGGCCTATTGTTTGATAGCATAATTGTAATGATGACGATACATTTATTGTGATTGAAATGGTGCCATAAAATAACATTGATAGTGAATTCATTTATAAATACGGGCAAGCATTATAAATCATCGCTTAGTATATCTACTTGAACGAAAGTCAAAACTTGTTTTAAATATTAGTCAACTTGGTATTGTAGATATTTAAAATTGTATAGAAGCATTCAAATGCCTATTAAGGCAATTTTGTGATTGTTAAAGAGAATCGGTTTGAGGCACTTTATTAAAAAACAATGTATATATAGAAGTAGGAATGGGTAACACTAATGGTTGTTCATTCTTTTATTTCCAGCGGTTAGTATAAATAACTCACAGTTACGATCACATAAAACGACATTTACGATTAAAACAGACGGTTGTTACCGCTTAAGTAAACCAATAAATCAATTATAGCCTAAAGGTACGTGTCTTTTCCAGCTAAGACCTTGTATTTTTGAATGTGTAATGGGAAATAGGGCGAGAAATCCATGTTGGTATACATTGCTACTCATTAGACAAAACTGAAAATCATCTTAAATCCTAATAATTGGAGATATTATTATTCTTGAATTCAATGAAGACAAGCAAAGGCCAAATTTTCATTTTTTGATGTATCTAAGTTGGTAGCATGCATCTTCGTTAGACTGAATTGAAAAAGACAAAAATAAGCGAAGATCACAGATAACTGCTTTAAAAAAATTAATATGAATTATAACCAGTATTGCTTATTTTTGTTCGTGCGCAGGTCTTGACACAATTGTTTTTAGATTCAACAATAACTCAAAAAGAATACCAAGAAATTTCTTTTTTTCGAGGTGGATCAATAAATCAAAAGGCCGTGCGTTTAAGCCATAAAGTCTCAACATTTGCCTGTTCTTAATTTGTTGCTGTACAATACACTTGAGAAGGTGAGCCCGAGGAAGTAAGCTTGTGCTTTCTCTATTTTAATCAGACCGTTATGATGTCACTGGGTTTGATACTATGGCGGGATACTCTATGCTGGATGCTACATTAGTTTTAAGAATTGAAATTCTAAGCTCTTTCGTTTTTTCGTGGCTTAGGATTAAATTATATATTCTTTTAGCTTTAAGTAAAATCGATGTTATATGTTGCACCTATCTTAGATAACTTGTAATGAGAATTCCATTACTTTTTTAATTAATGCAATTAAGAAGTCATCAGTATCCCACAGCTACATTTTGTAGGTCCCTCTCGACCACCAACCAAAATCGATTTAAGTGTCCACTGACCGTTTAATGTAGAGAATTCTGCAATAATATTTAAAAATTGTTATTAGACGCCTCTTTTTTTATTTCCCATTAGAACAGGAATATTCGTTTAGCCAATACTGATAGTCATTGACGGATCCAATTCGAGAATTATAATTGACTTGACTGCTTGTTGATTTGCTATGTAATGTAGGCCGTCTGGTATTATTGAAATTTTCTAAATAATATCGTCTGAAGTTTTCTGTATTTCATTAATTTCAAGATTCAGGAATGGGTTACCTAGTGTTCCTTTACAGTCCTTATATAACCTCGAACGACCTATGGTTATAGGGCAGTGAAACATAAATCACTTTTGGCTTTTGTATGGCTGTGCATGATGATGATGATGATGATGACCTTCAAGATTGTAGAATTTCGTTTATGGTAAGGATGAAGCGAACTCATTAACAACCATCTAAATATATTCATAAGGTATTCTCTATTATAAATCATTTTATGGTTCTGAATAATTAAACCTTATAATATGTTTAAATGGTTTTTTATCAATTTCGAAAAAATAATGTTTTGTGCAACAGGGTGCTACACAATTACTTGATCATTTTTAAAAAGTGATACAGTGGATACTGCAAGGCAGCTAAATTTCCTATGTTACTTGAAACTAACTTGGCCATAATGGTGTTGTGTAGTCTAGGTTGCCTCTTTTCTTTTTGTTAACTGGTTAAACATTTCCATCTACACCAGTTTTTCCTCTTCATACATTACTCTCCTTTAATAATTTTTGTGTTATATATATATATATATACATATATAAATATATATATATATATATAAATAATTTTTCATTATTATTACTGTATTTATGTTTTAAATTGTTTATATTTTAAATCTCATCGCTATATGTCAGTGAAGAATTTGTTACTGATTGCTGTTTTATTGCTGATTGCGAAATTGATGATGATCCTTGTTATGTGGAACAAGGCTATTGATATGATTGTTTATTTGTACACACATTTATATTCACACCGTTCGTATACTAACATGTTTTGCTTTGTCTTTTAGCATCTATATCTGCATTATATGATGAATAAAGCGTAATATTTTAGGCAACTCTTTCTTCTGGTTTCCGATTCAATCTTACTTTACTGCGGCTGACTCCTTTTAGAGGATAAGCCGGCTCCAATGACATTTCATGGAGTTTCTTGGGAATTTGGTACAAGTGGTGTCCCTTCACCACTCGGTTTTTTGATCGAGGACGCACCTCTAGCCTTTGCACATCCAAGCGCAGTCTGCAAAGCAGCAGTAAGTTGCATGGTTGCCGGTGGCTGCTGAGAGCTCATTCGCCATTCGGAAGTACGGGGTACTGTCCAGGAGTCCATGTAATCCTGTGGCTTTGAACCCTTTTGTGGCGGGGAACACACGCCGAGTCATGAGTGCCGTCGTCGGGACATGTGGTATTTTATAGGAGATCCGATTGCCGGTCGGAAATCCACCACGCCCTGGTGACACCACCGCCCTAGCCCCGTTAGCCCATGTACGATCGGCCACCGAGACATGGTTGACACCGTCGTACCACGTTTGTTACTGTGATTCAGAACAATTTATTCATCATATAACCCAATCATGGAACGCCTACTCAGATCAGTAAGATTTGATGTTGAACCTAGTGCACCAGATGCAGCAAAACAATGGAATCATTGGTTTCGTACATTCTGTGGTCTCCTGAAATCAGTCGAATCCATGAATCCGGATAAATTAGACACTCTTATTTCCTACGTCTCTCCTAACGTATATCCGTCGTAAAGTCCATTCCCTCCTCAACGTGGTACGACGGTGTCAACCATGTCTCGATGGCCGATCGTACATGGGCTAACGGGGCTATGGCGGTGGTGTCACCAGGGCGTGGTGGATTTCCGACCGGCAATCGGATCTCCCTATAAAATACCACATGAGCCCGACGACGGCACCATGACTCGGCGTGTGTTCCCCGCCACAAAAGGGTTCAACAGCCACAGGATTACATGGACTCCTGGACAGTACCCCGTACTTCCGAATGGCGAATGAGCTCTCAACAGCCAACGGCAACCATGCAACTTACTGCTGCCTTGCAGACTGCGCTTGGATGTGCAAAGGCTAGAGGTGCGTCCTCGATCAAAAAGCCGAGTGGTGAGGGGACACCACTTGTACCAAATTCCCAAGAAACTCCATGAAATCAATGGAGCCGGCTTATCCTCCAAAAGGAGTCAGCCGCAGTAAAGGCTAAAGGCTAACGTATATGAACACATCGTTGACTGTGATACTTATGATAATGCCATCAAAACTCTAATGAATCTCTATGTCAGACCGAAAAATGAAGTCTTTGTTCGTCATATACTCGCGACTACAAAACAAGAAAATGGACAAACATTGGATCAATTTGTTCAGATTCTGAAATCGTTAGCTAGGGAGTGCAATTTCAAACCAACTACGGCCGAGGAAAATCAAGACGATGCTCTGCGCGATGCCTTCATTAATGGAATCCAGTCCAATTCAATCAGACAACGTCTCTTAGAACACAACTCACTTAATTTTCAAGCGGCTTTTGATCAAGCACGTGGTCTCGAAATGGCGGAAAAGCAATCATTATCATATCAAAACTGTTTGAATTCTGCACACACTGCAACGGTTCAGCCACTCTGTCCTTCATCAACCTCCGATAAATCTACAGATAATCTTGTTGCTGCTGTTAAACAAAAATGTGACTTTTGTGGATACGATTATCATTTAAGATGGAAATGTCTGGCCAGAAACGCTTTCTGTAAAAGTTGTGGAAACAAAGGACATTTTCAAAAGGTATGCCGCTCTAAGAATCAGCGCCCAGTGGATTCGACGCTTCATCCTACCATATCTGCAACTGTATTAGCTGCTGCTCCTGATTGTCTCACCAAATGTTTGGGATGCCTTCGTACATTCACTCAGACAGAGGTTCTTCCTTCATGTCGACCGAGGTACAAAATTTTCTTCGGGAAAAAGGTATTGCTTCGAGTAGAAAGACTCCTTATAATCCCAAAGGAAATGGACAGGTTGAAAGAATGAATGGTACCTTATGGAAATCGATCCTTCTCGCTCTCAGATCAAAAAGGCTTTCAGTTGAAAACTGGGAATGCGTGCTGCTGGACGCATTACATTCAATCCGTTCATTATTGTGCACATCTACCAACGAAACTCCTCACGAGCGTCTTTTTCGACACAATAGAAGGTCGACTTTTGGTAACACACTCCCAACCTGGCTTACTGTTCCTGGCAAAGTTTTACTCAAGAAGAATGCTAGAGTTTCTAAATATGACCCCTCTGTGGAAGAAGTTGAACTAATTCATTGCAATCCTAACTATGCGCATGTTCGTTTTCCTGATGGAAGAGAAGATACAGTATCTATCCGTCAATTAGCCCCGAAAGGCTCCGACGCACTGATGAATGAAGCTGGAAATAATATGGGACTCCGTGAAAATGAACCGGTTGTTGCTGATGAACAAACCTCCTATAATGACAATACTGATAATGATAATGTTAAGGCAAATGGTGAATCTACGGACAACTCAAATGCTCGTGACATATCAGAGAATCTCAAAAACCTTATCAATCAACAACAACGTGTTCATCCTTATAACTTACGAAGTGGAAATGTTTAAATACTATGTTTTCTCAATCCTCCTTGAATTGTTACTATAACAGTCTTGTTCCGACTCTGACGCTACGCTACAAATCGCAGTGGAGGAGAATGATATGATTGTTTATTTGTACACACATTTATATTCACACCGTTCGTATACTAACATGTTTTGCTTTGTCTTTTAGCATGTATATCTGCATTATATGATGAATAAAGCCTAATATTTTAGGCAACTCTTTCTTCTGGTTTCCGACTCAATCTGCCCGTTTGCTGTGTTTGTTACTGTGATTCAGAACAGCTATTTCACTCATTGTCCACAATTTTCATCGGGATATGTCGGCACTCATTTCAGAGTGCTTTTTATCAACAATCAGCTCATGGCACGAAATATACACAATTAGTTCATTTTATTGATGTGATGTTCGGACTGTTGAGGAAAATAGTCGTAAATTTTTGTGTCGAAATATTAAGTTGGAATATATTGATTAGGAGCGAAATAACCTTTCTTCAATTGGTGATGGTGTTAAGATTTTAATTTGTCAAAAAATTGTTCTGACGAAATATTATCCTCTAGGTAGGCGTTTTACATATTTAACATGTTCAATTTTATATTTACCATGTTTTCCATCTAGAAATTTTGAAAATTTGAACAATTGTTCGTCTCTGAAATAAATGCTGGGTCACCCAGGGTTTCGAGAGCTAATTTCTCTACCACTGCCTGCGATAGCCATTCAGGGTCTGGTCAGGGCTGGCTTCACTTGTCTAGATGAAGCTTTAGGCCTTTCGATAGACCAGTTGGTGTTGAGTAAGTGTTGTTTATTGTTAACTATGGCTATTTGTAATAACGACTTATAGTGATGGTATTCTTCCTAGTGCAATATTAATATATTAAAATTTTTAGAAATATTTATGGCTTTTATTATTTCGTGTTTTATCTTTTTGAGCTATAATTTTAAAATATATCAGACGATTTTACTCTTGAAATATTTTGCGCTGGGTGATGTTTATTTATTGGAATGACACCTCTAAATATAAACTGTGCAAATAAGATTTAAGAATATCAGCATATTGCATTGATTCACGTTTAATGGGGTGTATGCAAATTTCCTTTTTAAACATCTTGTTTAGCACGAAGTGTTTGCAGATGAACATCCATCATTGTGTTAATTAATAATATTAGTTTATTAGAAAATATCTTAGTCAAGGATATAATCTATTCAGAGTTCGTTAGTCCAGGTTCTTCAAGCAATGTATATTATCCTTGCCCTTTCATGCTTCGGAGACGTGGGAGATTATCATCTATGGCTACCAGCACTTGGGAAGCATTGTAAATCGTTGTATTTGCTCGGCTTGTTTTAGTTCACTGACAGCTGAGCGCCAGGTGGCATAAAAAAAGCTAAATTTAGGGACCAACTGGTTTTGTCCACTTTTTCTTTTATTTACCATCATCATTGATCCTTGTTTTGGATCGCTGATTGCATTGGTTGCAGTACTGTTTTAGAAAATCATTTATATCCTGCTTGACAGACTTCCGTGGAAACTCCAGCTTATTTTCAAAGGGGTAGACCAGCCATCTAATGGTCGGTTACTATTATTTGCGAAAATTTGTTAGAATCTAACGGCGAATATAATCCAAACAAGAGCCTTGATTATTTTTCTTTTTGGCGAAGGCTGTTCTGGAGTCCATGATGCAGAAGGCATAGATCTATATTTATGCTCGCTATTATGTAAATTCATTTTTGATAAAATTATTGTACTTGCTTTTAGTATCATTTTTCTGGTAAATTGACTCATAAAGTCTAATGCTATGTTCAAGTATTCTTTGCTATACGCATGTTGCTTTTGCTATATTTTTCGGAACTTGAAAGCCGTTGCATATTCATCCAGCCTGTGCTTTGTGGGTATTGAGCTGTATGCGCGTAATTTTCACTTGACCTATCTTCAGGAGGCCATATTTACTTTGAGTACTCCACATTTTAGTTTTGAGGGCCGCGCTGACGATAAAAAGCAATTTTTTTTACTTCCGATGGTAGAATGATGCAGTCAGATATGGCGTAGCCTTTCCACTAATCAATGCCGCATTTAAGTCATTACTTGATTGTAATGCTGTTAACCCCCGCTTAGAATAATCTCGGTTTCAAATGAAAAAAAACTTTGTCCTTGAAGTATTTTTTGTTAAAACGTTCTGTTAATGATTTAAATAATTATTTGAAAACGATCGATCATGGAGTCTGGTGTAATTGATATTCGGACATGCTAGTGATTGCCTTTGGTTTCATCGCTAGCTTGGTCAAACCCTCATTGAATTTATCTGTTACATTGACTATTCTACGTGTCCTAATCATGTTGTAGTGAAGTCTATTGGTCAGCATCACTAACAAACTTTTGCCAAATTTTGTAGTGCTATAAACCATGCAGATTATAAAATAAGATGCCACTGTACTCAGGCATACCACATTATGTTAAGCAGACAACGTATGTCCTCTATCGCTAACGAAAAAGTGCACCGTGGATGTCTCACTGATTATATCATTTATCGCGATCAAAGTCTTTTAGCCTCAAGAATCGGCTTAAACTTACATTCCATGTGACCATCCGTATACTAATAACAAATAAATCTCTGCAACTTTCTGTAAAGAATGGTAATGCATTTGTTTACCACTTGCAACTTGCGCCGCTTCTGTACCCGAGGGCATCTCACACACTATGAAGAGGAAACTTTAGCAAGCGCATATCTTTTTATTGATATCTTATTTACAATCTATTAACAACTGCGGTTAAACTAAGAGAAGATCGCTCCGAGACGCATGAGCTTGGCGAAGAGTTTTCTGCTCGCTAAGAACCGAGTGAGTATAAACACTATCTTACTATTTGTCGTTTTGATAGAAGCGTTTATACGTAACTACCTTATTGAATTATATGCATAGATTCAGTGTATTGTGAGTGGTCGTTCTGTTAACAGAGTATGTGCACCTGCCGTTTATGAAGCGAATTTCGTGAAGCTGGTACCAAATTTTCCCTATCTGCTACTTGTAGAAAACTTCATGTTTAGTAACGATGTGACTCATTGGTTTTGTGGTTGACATTACTGCCTCTTTTGATGATATGGAAAACATTTATAGTCTCATGTATGACTGGAAATCTGTTTGAATCGATGGAATATATTAGAGTTATTTAATGAATCAATAACGTTTTTGTCCGCGATTTTAAGATAGGACTTCGTATTAGCTTATTGGAAGTGTTACGTTGTATTACCCATCCTTACGATAGACGGCACTGATTCAAGCTTACTGTTGTTGGATCGGTCTGCTTTTTGTTGCATTTAAATTCGTTACACTTGTTGTTGCTCTAAGAATGTGTAAATAGCTGAGAAATAAGTGAACTGTGCAAGCAGAGGTAGGCTTTTGACTTTAAATGGTATGTGTGGACTAAATTGTTATACTTTATCACGCTCTTGAAATATGTTACTGGCATAAGCGTTCCACTATAGACGACTCAGTTGTGTATACGGTGC
The DNA here is from genome assembly GCA_029291075.1 of Eudiplozoon nipponicum. Classification (NCBI taxonomy): domain Eukaryota; kingdom Metazoa; phylum Platyhelminthes; class Monogenea; order Mazocraeidea; family Diplozoidae; genus Eudiplozoon; species Eudiplozoon nipponicum. Next base: position 5,238 of record JAQBSW010009893.1, on the reverse strand, counting down.
CATGGGAGCTATGCTTTATTATTGAATCTATGTATACTTTTTTGGCTAATAGGTGCCAGTTACGCTGATTTACTTCACTATATCAGGCTTCTTCCGATAGGTTGCGATTTGAAAAAAAGCATTTTAATTGCTTCTACATTGGCCAATTATATTGTAGATTCAGTTTTTGTTGGGGTCCTCATAAATTTGTATGCGGGCTATAATCCGTTGTGCTGCCCGCCTCGTAAATGTGCATAATACATACGAACTTTAAGACAGAAAGAAACACTTGTATTTCTGAATAAGTGGTGAAGGTTGAATAAAGATACTCTAGCTTTTGCAGTTCTTTTATTCACTTTGTCAGTCATATTTCTTGGTTTATTGATACAGCTACCAAGATGTGTAAACCTGTCTGCTACGCCCAGATCTACACATTGGAGCCACAGAGTTGGAGTGATTGATAGGCGATCCTGCAGAAGTAACTTACATTTAGTTAGGTCTGAATTTCATTCCAATAAAAGAACCACGGATGCTAATTTGTTCAAGGTAGCCTAGGCAGAATGTCAATTATCGAATAATAATACAATGTCGTCTGCATAGTCAAGATCGACTAATCTATCGCTCAGGAGAACTTTGTCGTCTGAACCCTGAACGTATGAAAATGAATTGTTCATAATGGCATGTGTTATAAATTATACAGGAAGATGAAATATCTTGACGGACATTATTGCTAGTAGTAAACTTGTTAGATGATTCTTTGTAGACCATAATGTGATCAGGAATGTTTGTGTAGAGAGCACGTATAACAAAAGATGTATTTATTTTCTCAGTGCTGTCCTTCTTGTTGTGGATTTGACCGCATTTTTCTTGTGCGTGACAATTGATAGCACTCATAGGTCGGTAAAATCTTGAACTTCCTTCATATTCAGATGATGTAATTTTTGGCCTCAATTGATGGGTTCTCACTTTTCCCTTCTTCTTTAAGCCTTCAATTAGCTGATTATCTGAAAATGACGTTGGATCAAGATTTTCCATTGTCCTTTGTCCTATATTTCGAGACTTCATTTCCAGTCTCATCTTCATTTGTCACAAGTTGTGTTTTACTCCTGTGCGTATTGTGTTAACCCTGAAGATGAGACTGGAAATGAAGTCTCGAAATATAGGACAAAGAGCAACATCAAAGCAGCTGGCACGGTCTCCTCATTCCATATAGTATGAAATATAAGTCAATGTCTTACTAAGTACGTCGTCAGTATTCTAAACTCTGGTCGACAACAGATCATTGAAGCCTGAAGATTGGCGAGGTTTCAAAGGTAAGATTTCATTCCATATTTATAATTATAATGGTTGTTTGAGATTAGCGTTGCACATTGTTTATAGAAACATACTTTTATGGATCGAGACTGGTGAAGGTGCGCAAGAAAATTGATGTTTGTAATGTTCTGCCAACTTATCAGTAGAACACATTTTATCAATTATTAGATTATTGTTGCAATCATTTATTGTTTCGCTAACATTTAATTTTTTCAGATCTGTTGCGTGCATCAATTACAACAACCATCAGCTGTTAATTGATTCTTTGTCATCTGTGTAATTTCATACCACAGTTCGATATAGATTTCAGCACAAATACCCTCGAAATGTTGTCCCTGCGCAGGTTCGATTCCTATTTCAATTTGTAAACTCTTGGGTGATTCTTCATGAATATAGACCATCATCTCGATATTCTCCTGTGACAATTTGCGCTAAGCACTCATCTACACTTACAGATAACGTTTACCTTCGAGTGCATTGCGATCTGATCTTTTGTGCTCAGTATCAGCAAATTGGTTTTATTTTTGTTTAACCATGTGCCATGTGAAATTTACCTTTTGTTTATTTGTTAAGTCACTACTACTACTACTTTGGCTTCTTTATTGCTACTAATACTACTACTACTACTACTACTACTACTACTACTACTACTACTACTACTACTACCATAAAATATTATACTAGTATTCTATACTGACGTTTGTGTTTCATAACGATCAAATTCATAGTATTTTGTAGATTGTAAACTAACACTACGTCGTCCGCATTTAGTAGGGCTTTTGGGCTGCTAGTCTGACATTTTTTCAATGTATTGCCTTGTAGAAAAAACTAATAGCGCTTTTGCATGTTCAATATGATAAAGACAAAACAACTGTAAGGTGTTATCTCTAGTTATAATATAACCACATGCTATATTAGCTTACGTGTTAGTTAACACTCCATGCCTAGAACGGGCATGTGAGATTCTTGAAACCACTAGTGTATGTATTAATATTCGTCGTCAATTATTTAGTATAAAATATTAATGGTTTTGATATATAATTTTTATCTTCTGAGACACCGGTACTGTCTCATTTATGGTTATTGGAGGTATTTTTTCGTATTATTAATCTAGATAATATAGTAAATATTCCTTTTTAAAACGGATCATTTATACAAATTTTAGCTTGTGGCCTAACTTCGGAGATCGCTTCTTCATGTCGTGATGTTTTACTTCGGTATCGCCAGTTTGGAGACCATTTTGCAGGCTGCAATTCAGCACGAGAAAAATATTCAGAGACCTCTTCACGATCAGCATACGTTGAATTGTCAACGAAAATTGTTAGCGCGGCAGATTTACTCCTAGCGGATGGCAGTTTTCTGAATTCAGCTCCAGACTTATTTCAGTATTCGGGTTCTAATCAGTATATTGTGAGCATGTCGAAGGGGTATGGATTTTTCATGTTTAGCATTATTGATTAACAACCGAAGTTTGTTCTTTGATAAATAATGTTTGCGAACTCCAATATCGTGCAAGCAATAGTAAAGGTGTCAAATCGTATCAACGTATTATCATCTCTCTATCTTCTGTCCAATGTTTTTTACCAAATATATTTGTGATTTTGGGCGTAATATCGGCTTCTACTTATGAGTTGCCAATATGATTTAAACGTATGTTTGCAAGATATATCGTTTGTTCATATTGGTTTTGGCATATACCTTTGTTTCTATTTGAAGTTACTTGATACCAGGCACGTAATACGTAGTACATATTAGAATGTATCTTAATTACTCTGTTTGTAGTGCCTGTTTAATGCAAAGGCTTAGTGTAAAAGTGTATTTTACCTTTTTGTTGCTTATTTAAAAATGCTTCCTCAAATCGTCGTTGGATGCAGTTTCAAAGCCATACAGCTTCATAAAATATATCCTACAGACGTTACAATAATTACAAACTGATTGTGGGACGATTTCTCATTCTTTTTATATTATTTTTGGTGCATAATTTTTGATCTGGTTCTGTTTTAGTTTTATTTTTGTGTTTCTGTCTGCTCGTAAGTATTCTTTCGATCAAGTTTGTAAGCTTAGTATAAAAATCAATTAAAATTTATTTTACCCGTCGTACAACTCATTATTACTACAGCTAGCAACATATACTGATGTCTTTCGTCCGTACACAATCATCATCAGAGAGAGATGGAAAACAGACTAGCAAGTATCACATCCTATGCATTTATAATGATAGTCTCGCCTACATTGTACTTGACTGGAAAACTCGGCTGCATAATTTGTACGCAGCATGCTGCTTTCCACACACTTTTATAAGTAATACAATAAAACAACCAGTGATTGCGCGGGTGATAATAATAGTTGTTTTCATCAAATTTGCGATCTCGAGGTAAACTCGTATCCTTTTGTATATAAATTAACTTTGCACGCATTTGGTGTGTAGTCAAAGTTGTGCTCTGTTGAGTATATCGTTTCGATGTATGATTTTTAAACAAACCCAGAATGCGACTCAAGAAACCAAATCGACCGTTCGTGAATACAGTAGGACAATTCACACATCACCGGGGCCTTCGTACTCACGAACTGTTGTGAATAAAAGACAGAAAGAGCATCGATTATACTTCTATCACTGAATAATACTTCTAACAATATCTTTCAAGTAAAAACTGATATAAGTTATGTACCATTTTAGCGCGATAGTTGATGATTTGGGATAAGCAGACTGAAAGTAAAACTATATTGGTGATAAAGTAACTATCTAGTACATCAGCGAGTTTTTAAGATTATCCACGGACTATGAAACCGAGCGACCGGCACATATTGCCTATATAATAATAATCATAATAGTACTTTACCTAAACTTATTTACTTACATAGAGAACCAGACATGCTTACCCAGTAAAATGCTTTTAGGGTGTACATTGCCTTTTTGTGTTACACAGTATTTTTTAATGAAAAGAAAACAAATTTTGTAACTGAGGTTTCATTTAATTAAGTAAATGAGAAATATTACTTTAATCAAGGCTATGATCTTGATATAAACATCTGAACCAGTGCGTACATGCATTTGTCAGTATAAAATAAGTATTATATATTGCAGAAAAGGCATTTCATACAGTAGACCAGTTTCGTCCTTATTGAGAATTCATCATGTATTGTGCAGAATTTGCCGCGGACAGAGCTCGATCCTGGGCACGTCTGCTACGGAATCTGATTCTCTAATCACTGATCCATCCTGCCGAGCAACTAAAGGAAAGGCTAACCAAAAATATTAGTTAGTATATGACTGAAAATTGTGTGTCGTGTGCGACAGTGTGTCTCAGTGATTAGAGAATCAGATTCTGAAGCAGACGTGCCCGATTCGAGCCCTGTCCGCGGAAAATTCTAGCCAGTTCATGATGAGTTCTTAATGAGGAAGAAACTGGTCTACTGGATGAAATGCCTTTTCTACACTTTACAATACTGACAAATGGATGTACTTAATGGGTCTGGTGTTTATATCAAGTTCGCGACCTTGATTACAATTAATGTTATCGCCCGCGAAACCAATTTTCGTTTAATAATAAAAAAACAAAATTTTTTTAAAGGTGAGTGCTGTATGACGGAGAGAATCAAGATAATATGAGTGTTTGTGTCTAAATAACACAGAAATGAGGCGAAATAGACTTCTACAAAATGCTGTACGATTATTACCGAATACGTACACTCTGGCATTGCAGAATCAAAATAAACGACATGCAAAAAGATTAACGAGAACCATATGTGCACACTTTCTTCAAAGTGATACCATACAAAGCCTTGATGGGCAACTAGCTAGCACTATTACAATAATAAACTCAATCACTCATTTTTGGAGATCGTGTCTACTCAATGTGCTATTTAAGTTTCTGTGTAGTTAAACACAATCGAATCCCTTAGCAAGATCTAACGAATAATGTTGAAAAAATAATCTTATATATA